>JAQZBX010040368.1:0-22725 GCA_029593785.1 Cabassous unicinctus | reverse complement strand
GCTTAGATTACCTAATTATTACTCAGAAATTACAGGGATTCCCATGTTCCCCACCTCCCACACCTCCCACAACGTCCCACACCAACATCCTTCATCAGTGTGGCACATTAACCGCAATGGATATACACATCCTGGGGCCTTGCCACCAAGCATAGACCACATTTCACATCATAGACCATCCTCTCTCCCACACAGTTCTGCGTGGTATATGCTGATGCAAAATGGCCTACGTCTGTCGCTGCAACGCCACTCAGGACAACCCCCAAGTCCCGAAAAAGCCCCTGTATTTCAACTGCCCCTCCCCTCCCTGCCCCGAAAATGTCCAGTGGCCACCGTCTCCACCTCACTGTTACAATTTCTTGCATTGCTTGAATCACAATATGTCTACGACAGAACACCACCAAGTCCACTTTAGTCCATAGCTCCTTCCCCAATCCTGAGAGGACTGGGATGGTGATGTCCACTCCACCTCCAAGTGAGAGAGGGCTTATATTCCATGGATACGGTGGATGGGATTATCCTGCCTGCAGCTATAGTCCCTCTCCATCGACTTGGATGAGTCCATTGAGGTGTAGGGTAGAGTTGCAGCTGCACCGAGATTCCAGGCACAGCTGACACATAGGTAGGCCAGGGCTCCAGTCTCTGGAAGTACACCTAAAAACTCCAGCATCACATATAGGTTTGAATAGAAGAGACTGATGGACCATGTGCAGGGAGGACTTATTTGAGTCCAATTCTGTCACTCTCAGGAGCACAGATTCCAAAGAAGAGCCCACCAATAAGGCATCAATATCTGGGGCTATCCCTACTTATATAGGACCTGGGTGTCTCCAGAGCCCTCAGGAGCCCCTCTGTGTTGGGGGATATCCACTTTGGTGTTCTATGAGATCCTACTGAGGTGTGCGTAAGCATTACCTCTGGGATGACCTCACGACTCTCTTTGAAGTCTCTTAGCCACATGAACTCATTTGTCTTTACCTTTTCCCCCTTTTATTCAAGGTCTTTTTCTGATTGTGTTGCCAGTTGGCACTGGGTATTAATCCCTCCTTGCTAGGGAGGCTCCTCCCCAGGAGTCATGTCCCACGTTGGGGGGAAGGTAATGCATTCATATGCTGAGTTTGGCTTAGAGAGAGGCCACATTTGAGCAACAAGGAGGCTCTCAGGTGGCAACCCTTAGGCACCCCATAACAGTAGGCTACGTTTCAATTACAAGAGCAAAGACTCATAAGGCTAGTCCTCAATAACAAGAACCCATTAGTGGGCCATCTTCTTTTGCCAGACACTGCCTCTGCACTCAGGGGACTGCTGCTGCTCCCCTGGAGTATGTGGCAGAGCTCTCCAGGCTGGGAATTCAGATTCCCTCATTTATTGAGTGATTGTCTACCCTCTGTGACCATGCTCCATCCCTTCATCATTTGAACAATTTTATATATCTTTCATGTATATTCAGATGAACTTACTCCCATGAATCCCCCATCCTTGACACCCCCCACCAATGAACTTCTGCAGCCCCCATTGTAACCCTTCTGTGATCCAAACCTTCCTTGAACATGAAGCCCATATAATAACGAGATACAATTAATAGGAAAAAGAAATAGTAATGATAAGCTTAAATGCAAGGGATAAGTACAAGGAAGCTCTGAAGAAAAAAAAAGAAACTAAACTAAAAATAAAATTAATGGATTGGGACATTAAAAAAAAATGGGAAAAAAAACAAAAAAAATCCTTTTTCAAAAAAATTTATTCTTTTTTCCTTTTATCACTGCATTATCGGATGTCCAGTGTACCATGACACCTTCCCCCTCTCATTCCCCAGTGTCTCCCAATCTACTATATTTTAATGTTGTTTAACATGCTCTAGAAACCTACTGGGTAAGAATGATAACTTCTCTCATTCTAGTTAATAAGAATTTGTTATCCTAATTTTACAGATAGAGAAACTATAATTGGAAATTATTAATCATAATAATTTCCTAGGCAAAACTAGGAATATATTTCATTTTTCATGCTTCCTAGTTTTGGGGAAAGCATTGAGGCTGCTTCTACAATTGACCATTGTAACTTCATTGATTGGTCAACTTAGACAACAAACATATTGGTATTTTTTTAACCTCTTTATTTGTACTGAATTGTCAATCAGATGTTTTGTTGTTATGTTGCTATGTGTATTGAAGGCAAAGGTCCTTTGATTTCTTTTTAGGAAAGGATCTACAACAAAGTAGAGAAAAAATCCTTTAAAATAAATCTTGCAAGTCACCTGTAACTTGATGTCAATGTTCAAATAGTTAAATACCATTTCTCTCTTTTTAACCACTGCAAAAACATGACTTTAATTTATTACAGCCCACAGTAGAATATCCAGTTTAATGCAATTCAGCTCTTCTAGTAGGAATTAATGGTATTTCGTGGTGATTTTAATCTTAATTTCTCCACTGATTCATGATGCTGAGTATCTTTTAATGAACTTGTTTGTCATCTGTACATCTTCTTTAGTGAAATATATATTCAAACCTCTTGTCCATGAATTTCTATTGGATTATTTGTTTTCTTATTATTGAATCTTAGGAGTTCTTTATGTATTCTGGATACAAGTCCTTTATTAGATACGTGTTTTGCAAATATTTTCTCCCAAACTGTGATTTTGTTTTTGCATTCTTGTAACATTGTCTTTTGAAGAAAAGTTTTAAATTTTGATTAATTTCCAATTTATCAGTATTTTTATAGATCATATTTTTTTGTGTTGTAGCTAAGAAATTTTGTCTAAACTAAGGTCACAAAGATTTTCTCTTATGTTTTATAGTTTTCCATTTAGGTATATGAGATATTACGAATTATTTATTTATTTATTTATTTTTTAAATTTATTTATCCCCCCCTTGCTGCTTGTGTTTTACTGTGTCCATTTGCTGTGTGTTTCTTCCGTGTCTGCTTATCTCCCCCTTGCTGTGAGGTCCTGCTGCATCAGCCCACCGCGCTGCGCGGGCCGGCCTGCTCTCACAAGGAGGCCCCGGGAAGCGAACCCGGGGCCTTCTGCATGGTAAAACAGGGGCTCTATCGATTGAGCCACACCCGCTTCCCAGATATTATGAATTATTTTTTGTATTTGGTACAAGGTATGGGTGAGAAAGGACATCCTTACCTTGTTCCTATTCTTAGGGGAAAAGCATTCAGTACTTCATCATTAAGTATGAAGTTAGCTGTAGATATATTAGAGATGCTCTCTATCAAGTTGAAGAAGTTCCCCTTTATTCCCTGTTTGTGGAAAGGTGTTATCAGGTGTAGGTATTCAATTTTGCCAAATTTTTTTCCTATATCTATTGTGATAGCTATATGTTTTTCTGCTTTAATCTATTGGTATGGTGTATTTTATCTATTTATTTTATTTTATTTTATTTTGTTTTTTTAAGGATTTATTTATTTACTTGATCCATTTTAACCCCCCCTTCCCCATTTGGCTGTTTTTGTGTGTGTGTGTGTGTGTGTGTCCATTCGCTGGGCAATTCTCTGTGTCTGTTTCATCTCTTCTCATCCTCCAGTCTTCACCAGGATTCGATCCTGGAGACCTCCAATGTAGGAGAGAGATGTTCTGCCATCTGCGCCACCTTGGCTCCTGGTTTTCGGAGCTTTCGGAGCATGGTGTCTTGTCTCTCTCCTTTTACGTCATCATCTTGCTGCATGGCGGCTCTGCGGCTCACCGGCACATACAGCCTGGTGGCTCCCGGGGCCTGGCGGCTCACCGGCACACACAGCCTGGCAGCCCATGTGCCTTCTCTATATATGTATTTTTATTTTACCGGGAGGTCCCGGGGATCGAACCCAGGTCCCTCCATATGGCAGACTGGCGCTCAACCATTTGAGCCGCATCCGCCCCCCTTATCTATTGATTTTAGAATGTTCAAGCAGACTTACATTTCTTGAATAAATTCCATTTGGTCATTACATCTTATCCTTTTTATATTCCTGGATTCAATTTGCTTTTGATTTTATGTTCATAGAGGATATTGTCTGTAATTTTCTCTTTTTTTTTTTTCTTGTAATATCTTTGTCTGGTTTGGGTATCAGGATAATGCTGGCCTTATTAAATAAACTATGTAGTGCTTCCTCCTTTTGCATTTTCTGGAAGAGTTTATATAGAATTGGTGGTTGTTATTTTAAGTTTCATTTAAAATACCACAACAAGAAGCCTTTTTAACAATCCAATCTAAATTAAGTCCTCTCTGTTATTAACTCTGTGTCTTTGTTTTCTTTGTAGATCTTATCACAATTTATAATTATATGTTTACTTGATGCTTATTTGTTTAATGATTGCATCCTCTACAAAATGGCTAGGCCCATGTCTGTGTTGCTCACCTGTTGCTTAGAAGAATGTCTGACACAAAATAGATACTTAATAAATATTTGCTGAGTAAAAAAATGAATCTGTATGTTGTGATGAATGTCATTGTTCATCTCTACAGTTGTGAGTTTTATGCCTGTGATCACTTACTATGTATTTATGTAAACTTCCTACAATTAACAGGAAAGCACTTCAGACACAATCTTAATGAGTATTGAACATGTAATATTGCAACAGAACTAGATAATTGCAAATATAGTGGTTTATAATGTCAGGTTAGAATTTTGATAAATTAGCTTAATCCTGAATAAAAGGCTTTTACATTTTGCAATGTGACTTGAATAAATGAAAAATGAAATATATGAACCCACATTTAGCCTTAGCATGAAAAAAAGAGAGAAAAGTTTAAAAGAATTGATGTTTTAGTTACTGAGCTTTTATTCATCAAATAAAACAAATTTAAGTAAAGAATTCAATGTTATTTAATGTTCTGGGTGTTTCCTAATTTGATTTTTTGCTTGGTCAAGCCAGTACTGGTCTGATTGTTACTGTGAGGGTATTTCATTAGATGGATTTGCATCTGTAATCAGTTGATTGCACCTACAGTCAACAAAGGAGATTCCAGTTGGCAATTGATTGGTGGTCTTAAAGCCAGAAGGAGGATTTCAGCAGTCAGAAAGAATCTCTGCCTCTACTTTAGCCAGTCAGCTTCTCCTGGGGAATTCAACCTCACCTTCGTCGGTATTTCCAACCTGTGGCCTGCTCTACAGAATTTGGACCTGCTGGTCCCCAGGGTTGTGTGAGCCGATTCCTGTAATAAATCTCACAATATTTACATATGTGTATACACACACATACATACATCAGTTCTGTTTCTCTGGAGAACCCTGACTAACAATGGCAAGGAAAACAGCAAGCAGGTCAGAACATGAAGCTATAGAGCAGGAGTTCGTAACCTTTTTTTCCCATGGACCCATTACTAAGTCCACACTATACTGTGTATTATTTAATAAATATATCACACCCACACTAACACGTCCCCACAAGAATAACGTTTTTTTGAATTTCAATTCAAGCTCACAGACCCTCCTTAAGAACAACTCCTCTAGTGCGGATAGTCCAGACTCTCAGGCACAAAAGCATCCTCCGCAGAGGTTTACATATGAACAAGAATAAGGAAGTGTTTATAATTCTAGTGACTTCCATGTAAAATATTTTTTCAACTTTCTCCAATCTAAACATGCTGTAATTCTATCTCTTCCAGCAACAGTGCTGGTTTTGGAGAATGAGAGGAGTAACTCCTATGGTTAGCTAATTAAACATGTTATATGTTAATTTTTTCATTCCAGTATTCATTCAAATATATTTTCAGGGCCTGAGATGCCCTCTGGTTTGGGGGTGTGTGGATAAAATGGGAAGCAGCGTAGATGTAGCACTTGTCTTCGAGGAGCTTACTGTTTAGTGGGGGCATACAGACAATATATAGGAAATAACAGCAAGTGATGTTAAATCCTTTAATAAGGGCACATAGGGTGCTACGGTAGTACAGATGGGAATATTAACCTAGTTTGGGATGGGGCTATTCAGGAAAGGTTTTGTCTTTCAACTAAGATATTCGAAAGATACATAGGAACTTAGTATGTGAATGGGGAGCAGTGATGAGTGGAAAGAATATTCTAAGCAGAGGAATTAATACTATTAATAAGCAATATTTATTAGACATTTTCTAAGTGAAAGGTACTGTGCTAACTGTTCTACATGAATAATCTCATTTGATCTTTACAATGATCTTATGAATTAGGTGTTATTGTTCCCCATTTATAGATGAAGAATCTGGGACACAGCTAGTTTAGAAACATTCTTCAGGTTACACAGGTAGTAAACAGTAGAACCAGGATGTGAATAGTGTTACACTATGGAAAGAAGTCCATAGTAACTGGAGTATAAAATGCTGACAGAAGGAGGTTGTTGATGGAGGGAAGTGGGGTGATGGCAAAGAATAAGTTTGGAAAGGAAGGAGGTAAGTGTCAGATTTTGAAGTGTCTTGGAAGCCATATTATCCCACAATTTAAATTCCCACCTTACAGTATTTCTTGAGCAATTTCATTTTACTTGGTATAGTGAAGAACATACTCCTGATTCTGCTGATACAGCTTCAGCATGATAAAGACTATATTCTAGCGGAAAATTATTTTGGTTGAAAATTTCTTCACTCCGGAATAAAATAATCACAGGAAACTTCTGTAAGTAAATTTACAGCTTCTTGCAGGCTGACATACTAGTTTCATTATCTAAAGTTTTCTTTATTGAAATGTATTTATTTATTTTAGGAGGTACTGGGGATTGAACCCAGGACCTCATATATGGGAAGCAGGTGCTCAACCATTGAGTTACATCTGCTCCCCAACGAAAGTTGGTTTTTTGTTTGTTTGGTTTGTTTTTTAGGAGGTACTGGGGATCAAACCCAGGACCTCATACGGGGGAAGCAGACACTCAACGACTTGAGCTACATCCACCCCTTGAGATGTATTATTTTATCTTTGTGTTAGACTAATTCATTAAGATATATTAATTCACATGTTAAACAACACAGTTGAATATCCTATTCTGTTGTAAGGCTACATCACAAATAACTTGGCACCAAAATAAAGCATCACATTTTGTGAATGTTTTGATTAAAAAATTAACTCAGATACAAATTTTTTTAAATATACAATCATTATGTTACAATGCTCCATTTTGAGTGGAAAAGAAGGATAGCAATTTTTTGGATAGTTATTTTTAATATGTATGCTGTTTTAGTTTGTTAAGCTTGCCTATGCAAAATACCAGATATGGGTTGACTTTTGTAATGGGAATTTATTAGGGTCAAATCTTACAGTTCTGAGGCTGTGAAAATGTCCAAATAAAGGCATCATCAGAGATGTTTTCTCATCAAAGCTCAGCTACTGGCGTTCCTGGACTCCTGCCATATGGCAAGGCAAAATGGCAGCTGGTCCCTGCCTTCTCCTCCAGGCTCACTTTCTCCCAGAACTCAGCTGTGGGCAATGAGGCATATGGCTTATCTCCCAGCCTTTGAGACTCTTTCTCTCTCTCAGTGTCTGAACTGCAGGTGATCCTGGAGTCCTCTCTCACATGGCAGGGTAAAATGGCAGCTCTCTTTCTCTGTGTGTCTCTGCATGTTTCTCCCATTTGTATAGGACTACAGCAAGAGGGCTGAGACCCACCCTGGGTCATATCTCACTGAAGTACTCCAATTAAAGGCTTAACTGAAGCCTTTATCAAAAGGTCTCACATACAATAGGAATGGATTAACTCCAAGATCATGATCTTTTCTGGGATTCATAAAAAGCTTCTAACTGTCACATATTCCACTGTGTATGGAGGTGCTTTGTGCATGTCACATATTCCATTGTGTATGAAGGTGCTTTGTGCATCTATCAAGTGGTATCAAGTGATATCAAAGTGAATAATTACTTGGCATAAAGTGGGCTGCTCTTGGAAGGCCTTCATTTAATTCATGCATGAGCTAGTTTCCATAGACTATGTTCTTAACCCTAGCCCACCAACCAGGAAAGAGTATAGCTGCTCTATACTCTGGTATAGAGCACCATTGCAGTGAGAACAAAGGAAGCACATCTCTCTTCAATGGTGGATCAGTTGTTTCCTCTTTGCAAACTTGGGAAAAACATGTAGACAAAGAATTAGAACTCCTTATTAGGTAGATCTTTCTCAGAATTGATTTCTACATCTAAATATTTTCAGAGCATCGGGCTTTATAGCTCAACATTTTTCTGAGTGGCATTGGGGATGCTTAATGACCAGCACTCTGACTCTCTGTGTCTAAAGAAATTCCCAGTCCAGCCCAGCTCCTCCAGAACAGATTTCTACATTTGAATGGAACACAATTGCTTTATTAGTCTAACAATAAAAATGTACCTTTTCTAGTTAGACATTTTATTCAACTCCTGCAACTTCAATGTACATAGGGTCTATTGAGATAGTGGAGGCTAGTAAAGACCGTAGAATGGCCTAAATTCTAATCCTTTTCTTGCTTTCACAGCAGCATTTCACAGAGATTTTATAGACCTGATGCAGTTTAGATTTGTATGATTCTATTTCCTCTCATAAATAACATTTGTAGGTTGTGTTTTGCTTGTAAAATATGTGTCTTGGAAGGTGAATTTGCCTTTGTATATCTACCTTTTAAAAAATAAACATGCTTAGATGGAGACTTTTCATGGAATAAAGCTTCTTTCGATTGTTTCAAAGAATTATCATTGGTAGGCCTTTCTGGTAAGACATGGAATTTTTGTTGGCTTAAATCCCTGCTCAGGAACCTGACCTTTATACTAGGAATGCAACAAATTCTAATTCTTGGTTTGTTGATTCAGCGTTAAGGAAAACCTCCAAAAGTCTGATTTTATTGTCAATCACCTTAAATCTGGAAACAAGGAGAA
This sequence comes from Cabassous unicinctus, assembly GCA_029593785.1. Taxonomy (NCBI): domain Eukaryota; kingdom Metazoa; phylum Chordata; class Mammalia; order Cingulata; family Chlamyphoridae; genus Cabassous; species Cabassous unicinctus. The sequence goes on along the minus strand of JAQZBX010040368.1, from coordinate 13,930 downwards.
ACCACTTCAAGTAATTCCAAATTAGGGAGAGGTGGGGAGTGGACAAGGCAAAAAAAGAAGGGAGTCTTTCTTTATGCATTTAGCTTTCACTTAGTTCCAGGGCTTGTGAGCATGTGAGGTGCAAAGAGAGACAAGGCAGCATTACATTAATTGAGCTGACACATTTATTCTCTCATACACTAGAGTTGCCATTTAAAAATGTTAAAAGAAAAAAAAAATCAATGATTGACAGTCTAATAGCACTAGCTGGCTCAGCGACTCAGTCATCAATTTGCCTCATTTTTGGAAGTAATCCAGTATTTGATAATTAGAGTTTTTCTAGAAGTTGAAGAGGTAAAACTTGGTCAGTCCTCTTGGACTTTGAACCTCCTTTTTTAGCTGAAGAGCTTTGGCATGACAACATGTTTTGGTCTCCTGTCAGGGCTCACCAATACTTTTGGTTGGTGCTTGTTCTCTTTGGGATAAAGGGACCTGGCCACACTCTTTACATTATGGTAACATTCTTAAACAAATATTTAAAAATATCTGAACAAGGAGAGGACTTGGCAAAACACTAAAGTAGATGAATTTCATCTTCAATGATCCTCTCTCCTTCCTCTCTTTGCAACCTGGGCACTTTTATTCATTCCTACCCTGGCTTCCTGGGTTGAGGCACTTAGCCTGAAAGCCTTGCTTTCCCCATTGTAGGAAAAATTTGCCCTCCTCTGCAAGGCCTCACATACCAGGCCTTTCCCATTTACTTCAACCCTTCTTTAAAAAATACCTGGCTCAGTTCTAATTCCTTAGTGCTCTTATTTTTAGGTGATAATGGGTGGTTACTACACATCCGATATACTATAGTCCCTGTTAATACATTGCATGTTTTGTATTTTTATCTCTTGCAGATAATAAAATGTCGTGGCCTAGTTAAAAATGTAGAAAATTAAGACATTTCAACAAATGAGTGGAGCAGGTCTTTACAGGTCATTTATTTCACATTCTTTAAATAATTGCCTACTCATTTTGTGTATGTGTGTTTATGTTTCTTTTTTCTCCAAGGCACTGTAAAGCAACTATAATTTAAGCAATTTGGGAATTTTCAAAATAAAGAATAAGGGAAAAAATTACCTTTACATGTATGCCAGATAAGTCTTTAGGACTGGAAGAACCCCAGAGGCTACACAAATTTTGTCAATCCACTTTGGCTGATGTTTTAGTTTGCCAAAGGCCTGCCGAGGCAAAGTACCAGAAATAGATTGGTTTTTATAAAGGGTATTTATTTGGGGTAAAAACTCATAGTTCCAAGGCTCTGAAAAGTCCAACTCAAGGCACCATCAGATGTGCTTCCTCACCAAAGTCAGCCACTGTTGATCCTGGCGTTGTTGCCATATGGTGAAGCAAGATGGCTGCCAATCTCTGCAGACGTCTCTGCCTTCCTCTCCAGAATCCACCATCTCCTAGAGCTCAGCTGGGGAGGAACAGGCATAGGGCTTGTCTTTTTCTGAGCTTCCTCTATTAGTCTCGGCTGCTCAGCTTTCTTCCTGAGTTCAGCCGTGAGCTATCAGGCATACAACTCATTTCTCCGTCGGCCTCAGCTTTTTGAGCCTCTCGGGGTGTCTCTCCTTGACAGCTGTGGGTGAAACTGGGGTCCTTTCTTTCACATTGCAAGATCAAATATGGCGGCTTTCTTTTTCTTGTGTCTTTCTCTCTGTCTCGGTTTATATCAGACCCAGCAAAAGAGCAGAGACTCAATCTGAGTCAGCCTCACTGACATATTCCCACAAGAGGGTCTCACCCACAGAAATGGATTAGTTCAACATATAATCTTTCTTTTTGGAATGCATAAAAACTGCCCCAGTTGGCTTTAAAATGTAATCTAGTCTAATAATCTTACTTAAAAAACAAGAAAAAAAATTTCTCAGTTACAAAGACAAGAATTTTAGCACCATTCCTTCACATTCCTCCCATTTCTCCTCATTAGCTACATCTCTACTTTTAAGTCTAACTGAAAAGACACCTTTCTGTAAACGTGTGTGTGTGTGTGGCTACTTTATTCTAAACTTATTCAACCTGGCATCTCATCAGCCTTTAGGAAAATATTTTCAGGAAGATATGTTCAGCATGCATTCATTTATTTACAGAGAAAGCTGCTGTGTCAAGTTTGTCTTATTTTCTCCATTAATAAGCATACTCCACAGCAGCCAGTGGATGCCCTTAAAATGCTGATGCTAAAGTATCTTTAATTCTATCCTTTTCCATTCCGTTTCCTCTAACTGCTTTCTTCTGGGTCACCCTAGTTTGAATGTAGGCGTTGTGGTGGAGATTAAGGCAAACATTCCTGGGGCTGATGCTGATTGACACCGAGAGTAACCTCTCCTCTGGCTTTCTGAAGGGTGTGGCCTATGGGAGACTGGTAGTTTTTTATTTACAATATATATAAGGCCAGCAACCTGAAAGTAAGCAGTTTGGATATGTGGAAACTGGGTGTAAGAAAAAAAAGTCTTGGAAAGGTACAAGATTTTTAAAGGCAGTATCCAATTTAGATCAACCTCCTGTCTCTGCTTTTTATATCCCTGCTGTGAATTCAGGAAAACAAGCTTCCAATTTATTGTCTTGTGGGTGTGTGCCTGTGTAGCTGTGTGTTCAGAGAGCTCTTAAATCTTTGTACGTCAGATGATCCCTATAATGTCCTGAAAGAATCAGTGCTTCCTGGAAAATCTTGAACTTGCTCTTGGGGAGTCTATTTCTCCCTGGTGGAATCAGATTCACCACGATATTTATAGTGGATGTTTTGATTCCGTGCTAGTGCCTTGGGCACACAGTGCATTTTTTCTGGCTGGTGTTGTCATGAAATATGACTTACAAAACTATTTAGAGGCCAAAGCAGTATTTTTTAAAATACATTTAGACAAGAATAAAGATTGAAGCCTGCATTATTTCTAAATACTTTTCTGTATCTCTCCTTGCTTCTGCTAGATACTGCCAAGGGTTTTGATACTTCAAAATGAATCTAAAAGACATCAGAATAAAGAGAAACTGTTATCTCACTCCACTATCACTAACTGAGGGCATGGATTTTAGTCTCCTTAAGAGATATCAGCACTGAGAGTAGTTCTGATTTGTCTATGATTGAAAGGAACTGTGGAGATCTTGGGTGCTCATCGTTGAGGAGCTCTGCTTCCCCACTTCTGAGAAAAATAGGGCATGAGAGATGTTGCATGGCAAAGAAGGTTTTCTGTTCCTTTCTCCCTTTTTTTTTTTTACTTCTAGCCCCCGGGGTAAGGTCATATAAGGGCAAAAACTTGGTCAAGAATGCTTAGAAATTATGCTCTGAAAGGTGATTACTATTAGCAAGATGAACTTGTGTTGCTTTGTATTTGTTTTTTGTAGGTGATTTTCTTTGAAGAATCTAACTTACCTAAACTTACTCCTGCAATGGCCAGTGAAGATCATCTGTCACCTTTTCAGGACAAAGCTAGGATTGGTGGCCATTGTGTTGGAGCTGGGACTTTGAGAGGAAGGCAGAAAGGTAGAAAATGCAGATGTGCAATAACAATGAAAGAAAGAAGGGATGTCAGAAAGAGAAGGACTGCTAGAGACTCATTCCAAATAGACTCAACCAGCGTTTTTCATCCAGAGGGCTATTGTGCCCTATCCCCATCTGGCAATGGGTGACATTTGGTCATTTCTGGATTTATATTTGATTGTCATAACTTGGGGGCAGATACTACTGGTATCTAGCAAGGAGAGGCCAGCGATGCTGCTAAACATCCTATGATGTATAGGTCAGTCCCCACAACAAAGACTTATCCAGACCTAAATGTCAATAGTGTCATGCTTGAGAAACCTGCTCTGAACCAACCAAAAGTGACTCAAAGGAGAAAGTAACATTCTGTACCACTTTCTGCACATGTGTGCATGATTAACTAATAGTAGATGGTCCTCTTTCTGGTAATGGACTGTACCTACAAGCTATGTGGGCACAGCTGAGATTTTACAGGAGTTTTTTTTTCCCCCTTTGTCGGCTAACAGATAGTCTATGTAAACATATATATATATATATATTCCCCCCACCTTGGGATGTTAAATCTCTTTACTCTTCCTATATTATATAGTCTGCAGTTCCACTTATAGCAGAGAAATACTTCCTAACTACTGATTCATACACTGCTGTGTCCAAGACACTGTTGTAGATTCTTGGGATACATCAGTGAAAAAACTCTAAAACTTGTTGTGGAGCTTACTTTGTAGTATGGAAGATAGACAAAAAACAATGAACAAAATAAATAAGCAAAGGCTATAATAAGCACTTTGGGGGAAAAAAGGTAAAGCAGCGAAGGTGGAGCAGGTAATTTGCAGTATTAACCAGGATAGCCAAGGAAGACCTCAATTAAATTATTATGTGCAGAGGTGAAGCAGGGAGGAAGTGGCTATGTGCATTCTTGTTTTTCCTTCAGATGCTAACCTTGGGTTAAGGGAGTTTCAAGTGCAGTGATGAGTCTAATAATTCTGAAAGCATCCAGGAAATTCTCTTCCAAGGAAAGCCTGAAACCAGGAGCATGTTTTTAAGATAGTCTTTGCCAACCCAATTTGTGAATTGGTTCACTGATCTAAATTTTAAAATTTAGGCCGTCTGGAAGCCTAGGAATTGGGTTATGGCTCAATAATTTCTTGAAGTCTTCTCTGTGTTGCTGAAAGTGAATGAAGGAGGTTTTATTTTATTTTATTTTATTTTATTTTATTTTTTAAGATGGCTATTTGGTCAGTGCAATATCTGCTATTGTTCTTGCTATTTAGTCAAAACAGTCTATATCGTGACTTTGTTTAGTCACTCATTTCAAAGAGAGATCTTGAATATCTATAGTGAGCAGGTGCACTGTGTGTGCAAAGATGTGAAAGGCAGTGTCCAGAGACTTAAAGAACTCAAGTGTAAAGTAATGGGCAGGTATGGATCATATTTCTTCCTAATGTGTCATTAAGTGCTAACTGTACTTGAAACAAAAATTAAATGCCATAGCAGTACAGAGAACAAAGAAAAAATACATCATAACAGAAGGCATTGGGGTGGATCCATGGAGAAGATGTATTTGAAGTAGTCTTGATGGGTGTGTATATTTGAAATAGGCAGAAATGGGAGATGGGGAGAGCATTGCCAGAATTAGAAAGAGTAAGTACATAGGAATGGATAGAGAGGTTTCTTAAAAGTGTCTTTTGGAGACAGCAGGTTAAGTGTACATTCTATGATCACAAGCAAAACTTTGGAAAGGGATTACTTAAAACTGTTAAGACCCAGATGTGTGCTCATACAATGGAATTTGGGATGAAGAATTTCTCTTGCATCTAGACAAGTTTATGTCATTGTTTTGGAAGGGCCAGATTTTCTTTATAGTATCTTTCTAATTTATATTTAAATTTTTCACTTGAGGATTCTGGTCTAATTGAAAGAGAGACTTCACCAGCCTGAAACCTGACTTCCAAAGTGCTTGTGATTATCTGACTCTTACAAAACTTGTGGGGGACATGGACTGTGTTTTACTCAGCTTTGTGTCTCCATACTCAATATAGTCCAGACAATATCTGGCAGGCAATTAGCAGCTTTGTAATGGGTGGCTGCCTTGATTGGCTGTGTGTATTATTTTTCAAAAAAGAACAGATTTCCAAAGCCTGAACTTTGCAATTTTAGGCAGTAGATTTATTAGTAAACTCTATTATTTGACCATGCTATCCTCACCTAAAGTGATAAAGGTTGATTATTCTTCTACATCTGTTGTCCTATGATGACCTGTGATTTTTTAGGCCAGTGTGTTTAATCAATGGTGAGAATGTCTTTAAAATAAATTATCTATCTACTTAAGATAGATGGGGATGAGGAAAATTTTTTTTTAAATTATTGACATCATTATTTTAAAATATTCATTTCCCTAATCTATACTTAAGGTTGACCATATAATAATTTTGTATTTGACTAAGCATTTTTATAGAAGATAAGATGGGCTCTTTTCCTCATAGTGCAAATTTGTTCAAGTATGATAAGCTTCTATCTCGTCTTTTCCCTTAAATGTTTTTTTCCTCCCTGTTACTAGTCAAAGATTTATTACATCATTAGGTAGAGAATTTAGGTCATCTCTTTAATATGCATTGGCCTTTTGATTTTTTTCTTTCTAAGCAGCTATTTTAACTAGCTAAATTGAGGTTTCAGTCCAGCATTAAACCATTTAGCATAGAACAATGAGGAAAATACCCCTTTTCAAAAAGATCCCTCATTATGGTATGCTGCCCTTTTCAACTCTTTAGTGTCTTTGATTCTGTATTTCCCCTTTGGATGCCAAGGTCTTATTGGGCCGGGGTTGAATTTGATTAACTTGTTTTGTATAGATAGTCCCAGTAGGAAGTGCCTTTCATTAAAATCCTCTTAACTGGCATTACATGGTGATGATTCTAGAATTGTGATGCTGTTTGAATCCTTCTCCAAATTAAAAGGGCACAACAAAATAACTTACTAGTGAGTAAAGCACATAAAACAATAGTGGCACACAGTGTTCAGTGGACAGTTTGAAATTGCATGCCCAATGCACTCAGTTATCTATGGGAGTTGCACTTTAAAAGTCATAAGATGGGAGTGCTGTATGCCATTTTGAGAGACAAAACGATCTCTACTTTTCCTTTTTTCTGACGGAAACTTTTATTTTGCATTAACCACAAACTTACTTCTAAATGATAATGCACAGAAATCTCCAAGTTTCTTTTCCAAGTCTCATTGTATCTATGTGTTGGGATAATTTTAAAGGAATATAAGCAAATGTCCCTTTATTCTACCTGACAGACTTACTGCAAAATTATGGCCAAAATACACAGGAATCTTTAAAAAATTTGATGTTGTTAACAGTCCTCCACTGCTTTTGTTTTTATCCAGCCAATTTGAATTCCAGGGAAAACTCAGCTGAATAAAACATTTCATGTAAATTTTGTTTGATCTTGTTTACATTTTTACTTCTAATGAGGCACAGATTCTTAAATCAGCCAACTTGAACTAATACAGCAGAAAGGCGATGCACCCTAACACAGTCAGCGTTTCCTGTTCCAGTGGATTATGTTCTTAAATGGCCTACTTTGTTGTTTGTTGAACTAATCTATCTTCCCTAGTTCTGCAGTTTTTGAAAATGGTTCCGATTTCCTGAGAGTGCCTTGGGAGCCTAGAGCAGGGCGCGGAGGAAAGGCTAAGTATCTTCTGCCTTTCACCCTCTTCCTCAGCGCTTCCTTCTCCCTCTCTCTATTGCTTCATTTCCCACTGCTGTCCCTATTTCTGATTGTTGGTAATCTCCATGCTCTGAACTGATTTATTGTTTCCCTCTCTCTGCATTTTTATTTCACTGTCCATTATAAAAGCCATAATCCTTAAGTCTGCCTTGGGAAACCATACCCTTCCTCCAAGGCTCAATTCGAAAGTCATCTTTTACTTGAACACTTTCCTAAACACCTAGCTGGAAGATGTTTTCTTCATCTGAAATTTTCTAGCATTATTGTTGGTACTGTTTCTATTGCAGCCACTGTCCCTTCTTTATTATTAGGATAACATGTGCATATCTTGTGAGCTTCTGGAAGGCAGGGATTGTGTCCTTGTTTACTCTAGAGTGCACAGTGCAGTATCTGGTACAAAATAGGGGCTGTTTTTTTTTTTATTCAGTGCATGGATATACTATCTTAGGGAGTATTCACTTGCATTAGTAAATTACATTCCCTCAGTTTACACCTCTTTTTTTCACCTGAAATTCCAAGAATCGCAGACATGTCGTGGAGGTAGGAATCTGGGCTCTTCCTTGCCGGTTTCCAGGCTAAACTGGCCAGAGGCTTGCCAATAAGGACCATGATCAAAAGAAGTCCCATCCAGGACATGCGACAAGAAAACACAGCACAGATCATTTTCATTTCCGTAATGGATTTCAAGGCTCATGGCAGAGAAACGAAATGTTTACTTTTCTGTTCTCTATTTAATTCTTGGTATTTTAAAAATGTGCTTATAAAAGAACAGAAGAGAAAAGACACTGCTCCTTTTGTTTTTTTATGAAAAATTTTACTGCATTAGAGAGAAATTATCATTAGATGTCACAGAGGAATAAAAATCTTCATTATTAGACTGCAAAATATCCCCAAGCAAAATTTTCTACAATCTCATTAAATATAACTTTTTAAAGTTCTAAACTCTAATTTGGCTAACTGGAGGCAATGCACTCATGGAACTACAAAAGTTTCAGACATTCAGAAGGATAGTAATGAAAAATGCTCAAAATCTAAGCAATTTATCCAAAGCAGCAAGTAATAAATGCGATAACAACTGCTTTAAAAAATGTAATTGTAAGCATAAATCCAGGGGAGAAATGTGCTGAGGAGGTTGCAAGGTCTAAGATACCTGCCATTAGATTGTTAAAGACTACACTTTTTTGGGTATGGAGTGTTTAATGATGGTACATAGGAATTATCATAGCATTCTAGTGCTGAATATTGAGGAGAGCTCTTTTCAATAACTGTGAAAGGTGTTTCTCATGCCCAAACCACCTATGCAGAGTAGCACAGAGAGCATTCTTGTTAGAAAGAGAACTTCTGGATTAGCAAAGGACACAAGCCAAACCAGGATATTACAGAGGCAGTCAGAGTGGGTTAGCGCATATTTCAGGAAGCCAGTGTCTGTAGAGATTCATTAAATAGAGTGGACCTAAGGGGATTTAGAACAAGTTTGTGAGTAGAGACAATAACAAAGGCCCTGATAAAAGGGAGCAACATATAAGGGCATGAGATAAGAAAACACAAGACTTGTAGAGAAGCTTAGACAGTATATGAAGAAGTGAAACAAGACCAGAATGCTAATAAGCCCACAAGCTGGAACTAAGGGTTTTCACTGCTTATTTGGGAGGAGGAAATGGAGGTATGAGAACTCCAATTTATAAACGTATGCATGTTTATATAGATTTATAGCTAAGATAACTCTAACATAAACTGTATGTGTTCTTTTTTCAATGTATGGATTTACTCTTTTTCAGCAATCCTTAGGTTGTATCTACCAGATCTCAATAAAAAGAACCATTGTAGAGGTGGAATTAAAGGCAATTTGAATCAAGATTTTTGTGAGTAGGCAGATCCAAGAGGAGTAGAGTCACAAATATAATTCACCTCACAATTAGTATGCACAATAAAATGTAATTTCTTTCTTGTGTTCGTAATGAATTGGCCTTCTTCCAAAACATCTATTTACTGATTAATGATAAAAAATTTTAAATGTGCTATATGGATTAAAGCTTCATCAGACCTAATTATCAAAGTAGTCCATCTAGAAAATAGTCTGTCTTTCTTGGATTAAAAATGCCTAATCATTCAGTAGCACCCCTCTCCTTGTCTTTTTTCCTAATGTGATGACCTGGTGTATGGAGAAGGGTGTGAGTTACATGTTTTTCATAGAGATGGGGGAAGGCTCAGAGTCCTTACACTTGATGTTCCTTGTTGGCTGGATGTTGACTGGATGTTGCCTGCCTGATGAAATGCACATTAGGCTTATGGACAGTTAACTCTGACATTGGGTTGGGCTCTAACAGCCTTGGAGATACCTGACATTACCTAGGATCTTGCTGGACCTGGAACTCTCTCTTGGGTCTGACTGGGAATCCTATTTGGCCTTGACTTTGTTTGGGTGGTTTGTAGCTCTTTCTAGAGTCCTTTGTAATGAGCCAAGCAGCCCTTGGCCCTACTTCTAGCCAGGCTTTCAACTACTCCATGCATCATCTGTGTACCAAAGATCATTAGGCATGGATTACTTCTCAAGCACCCCCTCCTCCTCCACACCCATCCCTGCTTTTCTATCAAATTGAAGTGACTACACATCAGATGGATTTTGGAACAGCTCATCTCTTACTTGAGTCCTAACAGGGAGTGGGACAGTGGCCTTTTTCTGACCTCAGTTTACCCTTACTATATAACTCTTTTCTCCCTATCTAGGCCACACCCCAAAAGGGGAATATTAGGATCCATGGTACTGCTTTGCTCTCTGCTTTACCCTCCCTTCCCTCTTTCCTCTATCAATGGGTCTGGAAGTATAGTAGTTTTCCTTTACTTCCCTTATACCTCATTTTCTGTCTTGATTTCAGTCAAGGCTTAGTGGGGGATAGGAATATACTCTATACTCTAGAAAGCCTGTGGAAAATGACTCCTTTTAGCTTGGTGTGAATTTGTGAGATATTTGCCATGGTGGTTGGAGTCTGTAGTTGAAGAAAGCTAAATGATCCCTCCTGAAAAATAATCTATTGAATGCCAAAGTCCAATATCCATTATAACTACTGGGTGGACAGAGTGGACAAAAATGGTCTGGTTTCATATTAAGAGACTCACTCTGAATAAGCTTTGTTATCTTTTCTGAGGTGGAAACAAACAGCAGTGCTGGGAAAGGTAGAAGTAGAAAGTGTTGGCACGTGCAGAGTACATTCAAATCTTGATCCAGTAATAGTAACATATGACATCTCCTTTCAGCAGGCAATTGCATTGGGGGACATGGTTCTGTCTCATACCCCACATTTTCAAAACATCTCTAGTCAGAATTTCCTGATTGGAATGTCATTTTGCTTTTAGTTCAGAATGTATATTTTAGAAGTTGTGTGGATTGCTACCAGGCAACATAACAGTGTAATGAGTGATAGCTTTTGAAAGCACTGATCACTCTGAACTTGAGGCATTGAAAGCAGGGCTTTCCACTATTGGTCTTGACTCAATACTCATGCTACTTCTTAATCATAACTAAAGACAAGCGATGAAAAATTATGAAGCAATTTCGGCTCCAATACTGTATGGAATCATGAGGACCTGTGGCCTCCATCTTGAGGTTCAAGAAGAGGATTCACAAGGATGAACTCGCTTAGGGGCAGAGTCTTCTGGGAGCCCAGAGGGAAGAGCAGCAGCAGCAGCACTTAATCCTCCCCAGAGTGAGGTGGGTGTGACTGTTGCCTATTATATATTCTTCTTTTAATCTTTTCAGTGTTTCATTTTATCAAAGTATGCATAATTTTGGAAGTTGAATAATATTACAAGGTTTACCTCCACCTCTCACCACTCCATTTCTCACTCCCAACATTTTCAATTATTAGTTATTGCTTCTAGTAATTAATTACATAGTTCTAATAGAATACTTCTACTACTATCTCTTCATTTTTTCTGTTTTAGATATTATGTTAACTGTAGATGTGAATTTGGCTCCCTTAAACACATACACGTGCATGCACCCATATGTACATGTATTTGTTCTTCCTGAAAACTTTCAGAATAAGTTGATGGTTAAGTCCACACTCAGGGCTTTCTTAATTATGACCTTGTAAATATTATTTACTGCTGAGTATATTGTGATTACTTCTTTCTTATACCCACTTTTATTTTTGCCATGAGTTAATTGCCTCTTTTTTCCTTTTGCTTTGTTTTCTTCAACTTTTTGGCTAAGATTTTCTATATTTTTCAACAGCTCTGTAAAATAACTTTCAGTTCTTTACCACACACCCTTTGCCCTGCTCAGCTGTGGTCCTGGGACTTCTCTGAGCTGTCATTCAAAGACCTTGCCGTCTGTGTTATAGCTCCCATTTCCTGGATTTTATGTTGTGATGGTTAATTTCATGTGTCAACTTGGCTAGGTTATGGTGTCCAGTTGTTTAGTCAAGCACTGGCCTGCTTGTTACTGTGAGTGTATTTTGTAGATGGGATTTATATCTATAATCAGTTGATTGCATCTACAATCAGTTGATTGCATTTAAAATCAACAAAGAAGAATGCCCTCAGCAATGTGGGAGGTCTCCTTATCCAATCAGCTGAAGGTCTTAAAAGCCAGAACTGAGGATGTCAGAGGTCAGAAGAATTTCTGCCTCAAAATCAGCATTGGCTCTTGGAATTTCTAGCCAGCCAGCTTCCCCTGTGCAATTTGAACTAGGGATTTCAGCATCACTTTTATCAGAAGTTTCAGCTTGTGGCCTATACCAAAAATTCAGCCTTGCCAGCCCCAGTGGTTGCACAAGCAGACTCCTTATAATAAATCTCTTTATCTGTCTATCTATCTATCTATCTATCTATCTATCTATCTATCTATCTATCTATCTAATTTTCTACCTTTCTATCTATCTAAGTCTGTTTATCTATCATCTCCCTCTCTCATCATCATCATCATTATCACTATCTAGATAGCTATAGATAGAGTTAGATAAATATCCTATTGGTTCTGTTTCTTTGGAGAACCTAGACTAATACAAATGTCTTTCTCCTTTTGGTTTACTTTTTAATTATGATGGAATACATCCTCCAGCAATCACCTTAAAAAAGGTGCGTAGAAGCAACAGTTTGGAGAACTCGCATGTCTACAAATGTGTTTTATTCCATTCTAACATTTGATTCATATTGATTTGTGTTTGACAAAGTAGTGCTCTATACAGGGGAGGATTCAAATGGTAAGTCTCCAGGGTCACTGACAAAACTGGTCAATCTAGTTTGCATTTAGAAAGAGAATAACCTGAGGGAAAATTCAAAGCCCACTGCTAGTAGCTTACCTGGGTGTCATCAGGAAAAAGTGAATTTATTTCTATTGCTTAGAAACATTGGCATTATTTGAAAAGTTGTGGCTTTGCTTTTATCTCACAGAGCAGTAGTCTTACATATTCATTTATAGGTAATTTTTCATCTATCATTGGAAGGAAATGAGTTACATCAGGACAGGGTTTTGTGTGTAACCCAAATGAGAATACGTTTTCCATTTTAGAAAAGAAATTCACAGGTAGAAAAATTATGTGCTCTAATTCAGAGACTTATAGCCTGGAATCTTCTGTAGATGGCCTATGTGGTTCCTTGAATTCTCTGAAATTGGGTGTAAATTTTATTTTGTGTTATTTAAGTAGTCTAAGTTTAGATTATATTATACCTATTCATATGGTGGTTGTCATTTTTATAATTAAAGAGGCCATGACACAAAAAAATTAAGAAAATTGAATTCTTACTCCCACCCCCATCTTCCCACCATTTCATAGATGGAAAAACAGATTCCAATGAGCTTAGGTGTCATTGTCTGAGGTGAGATGTGCTTTTATTGCAGCCAGTCCAGAGCTGTGGTTTTCTGACTCCTACTCTGGGAGTCTTCCTTTGTCAGCTTCAGCCAAGATGATATTTGAGCCTTATATATCAATATCACGCACCTATTTTCCAAGAGATTGTGAAGCGTCTTTGTTCTGAGAGTTCTTACCCACAATTAAATACAGCTGAAAGAGGCCACTAAAACCAGTTTGTCAAGAGAGCAGCATTTATTTTTGCCATTACTCATTCTTTTCACCTGCCTATGAGAAAATGTAAATGTGTATAAATCAATATAGCTTCAAACTCTTTGACAGTATTACATGACTCAAGTGTACACTGGATTTTCAAGACAATTACAACTATATTGAAGAGTAAACAATCTACGAAAGCACTTTAGACCAAAGTCTTTGTTCAATTGACTTCTTTTGTAAATCAGTTAATGTTACTATGTGGGAGTAGGATAATTAGTTGACATCTTGTGATGCAAAAATATTAAATTTTGATTACCAATTACACGTAATATCTTACATGTACATATTGTTTAAAAATATTTTCATATATTATTTAACCCTCAAAAACATTATCCATATTTACAAATAAGAAACTGAAGACAGGGATTTGAAGAGACTTGTCTGAAATCATGTAGCTAATATGGGTTAGAGCTGGAACCAGAACACTTGCCTTCTCATTCCAAATTCGGTTCTTTTTCCATCATACCACATGGCCTCCTAAACACCATTAGTCATGCTGCCTCTCAGACTGCAATGACAGCTACATAAGGGTGAAACCAGAGTGGGCCATGCCGTCCTTGAGGGTTTACAGCTGTGTCCTGCGTGAAGGAAACATGCTCTGATAGCCTGCCAGGTATGACCAG
>JAQZBX010040367.1:0-22701 GCA_029593785.1 Cabassous unicinctus | reverse complement strand
CATACCAGAGGCCCTGCAGAGGGGCGGAAGAGAGAACGCCTGACTCTCCATCTGAATGGAGATTGAAGGAAAATTAGGTGTTCAAAACGCGAATAAGGAAGGGAAGAGCGCCCCAGCAGATGGACAGTGATGGTGTCTGGATGAAGCACGGAGGTGAGGGAGCCCAGCATATTCGGGAAAATTCAAGTAGCAACCTCGTATAACAGTGACGAGCTGTTAATTAAGCATCAGTGTAGAAGTGGGACTTGACAGTGCCAAGACTGAGATGAAGACACCAGCAGAAAGATGACACAATGACTGGAAAAGATTCTATTGACCTGAACCAGGCAGCCCCAGGAAGTACATAGGAAAGAGAGCCAAGCAGTGTGCCAAACACTTTCCATAGATTACTTTACTTAATCCTTTTTAGATCCCTATGAAGGAGGTATTTCTATCATCTTCATTTTACAGGTGAGGAATGTTAAGACACTTGTCCAAGTTCACATAACTATATGTAGCAAAGTCAGATCCTGAAGGGAATAATGCTCAATCTTGAGTAATGATGATGGTAGCAGAAGAGTAAAAACTTTGCTTGGGAAAGAAACCAAGCACGTCTTGCTAGTCATCGTATCAGCAGTGGCTAGCATTTTGTCTGGCACTTAGCAGGTGCTCAATAAATATTGGCTGGATGTTGAATAAATTAATGTATCATTGAAGTCAATAGAAAGGAGTCTCAGGGAGGCATCAACAGCTGTCAAATAACACAGAAAGTTCAAGTAAGATAAGGACAGGAAACTGTCTAATGGATTTGTCAGAAATTTGGGGACCTGTGCCATAGCAATTTCAGTGCAGGGGTGAGGGCAAAAGACTGATTGTAATGGGTTGAGAAGTATATCGCAGGCGAGGGAAAGGAAGTTTTAGTTGTCAGTTGAGTCAATATTTTTCTCCGAAGGCTAAAATTACTCATTATTTTTGAAGTGTCAAATATATGACCGTACACTGGGAAAGGGAAATGTTGCCTACATTGAGAGCCACGTAAGTAGACAGAGGTCACCAAATAGATGGAACTGATTGGGGTGCTGGGTCTTCTGGGGCAAATGTATTAACAAAAGTGGGAAATTACTGTCTTTCTAGGTCGAGACCATTGCAATCACTCAGCAAGGGCATCAGTCTCCACTAATATGGGAAAATAAAAAAGCAGGAAGTATGCTCTCAAGTTGTTTAAAATCCAGCCAAGGGAAAAAATACCTCCAACTTCCCGTTTCTCTAAGCTATAAACTTTTCGTAATTATTTCTTGATTAACTGCTTAGGCTTCATCCACCTAATATCTAAGTAATGCAATTCAAGCATAACTATACATTCAGTTCAAACTGTAAAGAGATTTCAATATTTTAAGATGATCTTTTGAGAGAAAAACTATTTTATCTAGCAAGACTATAAGGCTTTTGTCAACTAAGTTTGAAACACAATGACACTTTTATAAAACTAATCTTCCAGTGCCATATCAATCTACAAAGAAATCATGGAAATTGGTTTCCAATGGTTAGAGGAGGTTTAAGAGTAAATATTATAAACACCTAAAGACTAACAAAGGAGAAAGGCTAAAAGAAATCCCACCGCCCAAATTGCAATTTTAAGTGAAATTGTTTTTAATCCTTATCAATACAGTCTTGTTTGTATCTTTGCTGGGGTAAGATAAAACCTTTGTGGTTTCAGAGTACTTTGGAGTTCAGGAAGCAAAAAGTGTTGAGATAATAGTAAAAAGAAATATCCCTATCAATTTTACTTTTAACTGAAAGGGTAAAACAATGGTTTTCGACCATTTTAAAAGAATACTATTCCTTTTAGTACTGCTTGTATTACTGAATTCATGGCATCTCAGTCCCACTCTACAAAAGAATATAGCATGCCGTCTATTTATTTTCAAGTGTAGGTGAACTTAACTGTCCTTAGTATTTATTTTAATTTTATGACATATTTAACGATAAAAGAACACATTCAGATTCGTAAAACCAAGGTTTTCATATATTTGAGCTAACAAAGAATTTGCTAAGCCTAGCAAGAGGAGAAATTCTAATATATTTAGGATTAATTCTTGAAAGCACAAAGGAATAGGTATTATTAGAAGCACAGTACATGCTTCAGGCACAAAATGATTTGTGACGGTTAAGTTTACAGTTTTTAAATTTGAAAATTTGCTAAGATGGTCTTTAAAGTATATAGAGTATATATTTTAATAATGGGAAGAGTCCTAATAGAGATGAATCCAAATCCTATGAGTACTCTGGAAGAATTTTTCACCTAGAAACTATATCTAAAAAGTGGAGTATGATAAAATCACACCCCAATAATATCAGTTCTAACTCTTTCCTTTCAAATTGCCAAGCACATTTCTGGACCTTTCTTATAAAATGGCAGGTAGCCCCTTGTATTATAAATGTTATCTGATCCTTCTGTTTCTCTAGGCCAACTTATGAAGAGCACAACCTCTAAAGGCAAGATGATGTAGAATAAAAAAAAGGAACCAACGGAAGAAGGGCAAAAACTACCTGAATCTACATACGGAAAGGCACAAGTTCCAGCCAGCATAAAACACACACACGTACACACACACACCCAGGTATATCTGGTTAGATTCCTGAAAAAAAACAAAGATGAAAAATAAAACCTTATAAGTTGCAAGAAAGAACAAGTAACTTTCTGAGGAGAAAAAAAAAGAACTGTGTTTCTCTTCTGCGACACTGGCAGCTAGATGGTGGTGGAATAACACTGATGGAATGCTGAGAGAACTGAAATGTAAAAATGCATTACCCAGGCAAGATATCTGGAAAAGATTCCGAGGCTAAATCACTCAGGAAAACACCCGAGGAAAATAGAGAAAACACTTTAACAACAAATGAATCACAACAGGAGAGTCCAGCCAGGCGAAGATGAGGAAAAGCAGAAACAGGTGAAAAGAAGCTTGCAACGCGCAGGCGCACACATGCGCATGCGCTCTCTCTATAATGGATAGGTGGCTATGCTAGATTACCTGGAAATTATGATATAAATGGTAAAAAAAAAGATTGCCGAAATAGAGGGAAACCACGGCAAAGCAAATTTTTATCATAAACTGAAACTAAGAAATTTTAGCAAAACCCAGGGGGTGGGGACAAGGAGAGAAACACAGGAAGAGGTGGGGAGGTGAAAAGTAAAAACATTGTAAAGGTCTCGTCCTAATGCGATCTGAGTAAGTAGGAAAAATAACAGTTGTAGTAGAGAAACAAGTGGCATTTTGCTTTAAAATAATGAAAAGATACATGGGTCTAATTTTAGTAGCAGGAAAGGGGGAAATTAATAATGAAATGGGAATGAAGAGTAGAACTTAAATTTAAAAGTTTTGAAAAAAAAATACACAAGATTGAGAAGAGCTCAGTACACAAGATTGGTGTAGCTCAGTAGTTTGAGTGCCTGTTTCCCATGTAAGAGACCCCAGGTTCAATCCCAGTACCTCCTAAAATTTTTTAAAAACTAAAAAAACACTGAGTGTCAAATTGAACAAAGCAGCAAAAGAAGGATAATAAACAAGAGGAGCCAACATAAAATAATTATCATAAAGCAAGATGGAAAAAGAAAATCAATAAATTATGTATTACACTAAATATAAACAAATAAATATTTCCATTAAATGGCAGAAATTCTCTTTCCAGCTATAAGAATTACACTTACCAAAGGACATAAAAATTAAAAGGTTGAAAATAATGGGATAAGCAAAGAATTCCAAGAAACTACAAGAAAAAATAAGGCAAAAAGGAAGGGATAATATTAATATCAAACAAAATAGAATTAAAGGTAAAAG
This sequence comes from Cabassous unicinctus, assembly GCA_029593785.1. Taxonomy (NCBI): domain Eukaryota; kingdom Metazoa; phylum Chordata; class Mammalia; order Cingulata; family Chlamyphoridae; genus Cabassous; species Cabassous unicinctus. Next base: position 18,883 of record JAQZBX010040367.1, on the reverse strand, counting down.
AGCTAAACAGGTTAAAGAGGGACATTATATAACAAAATCACGATTTACAAAGAAAATCTGAGAGCCATAAACATGGAAACACCAAACAACATAGCAGCTAAACATAAAGCAAAACAGCTAGTAATTGATTGATAAAGGCTATGGGGTTTCTTTTTTGAAAGATGAGAATGATCTAAAATTGACTGTAGTGATGGCTGCACAACTCTAGGAATATACTAAAATTCACTGAATTGTTTACTTTTAAAGGGCGAATTTTATGGCCTGTGAATTTGTGTCTCAATAATGCTATATATTTATAAATATATGTAAAAAAATTAGGAATGAAAGATGAGCTCAATACAATTATAATTGCAGTAGGAAACTTTAATACACCCCTGTCAGGATAAGATAGATGTAGTAGACAAACAGGCAAAATCATAGAGGAATTAAATAAAAATATAAACAACAAAACAATCAGAAAAAAAGGAAAACTTGATAATAATTAAATTGTACTGGAAAACTAATGTGCCATTTTCAGAATCAAACAGATCAAAGATAAAAAGGCGAAGTCATAAATAAATACAACAATAAAATATAAAATTAATTAAAAACAAAAATTAGAGAAATGAAAGAAAAATAAATAAAATGAACAACAAAAGCAACAGATTCAAGCATATATGTATATTTATACACATGCTTGGATGTATATATACACATATGTATATATGTATTACATACATATGGAAAAACTACAAAAACTGTGTACTTGACACAAAAACACCATAACTTATTTTTAAGTAAAGATTTTGCAGATCATGTGTTTTCTGATAAATTTAAAAACAATAATAAGCACTTATAAATAACAAGATTGACCAAAAATAGTATCTGCCTCTAAATTAAGGAACACATTCTCTTGGATTAGAGAAAATCAAAATTGAAATTTCAGCTTCTAGAAATCAGTGAAAAGGAGACTATTTCATAGGAAATCCTATGAGGCACAATAAAAGCTGTACTCAAAGAAAAATGTATGCTGTACATATTTTCAGCAAGAAAAAAACTTAAAAGCCTCCACATTAAGAAAATTGTATTGAGTTTGAAAATGAAGCAAACTAACAAAAAACTAGGAAGTGGGAAGTAATAGATAAAAGCTGAAATTAAGAAAGAAAAAATATGAGAAATTAGGAATGAGAAAGAAAACAGAAGTACATATTAAGAGGAAAAAGAAGAATCAAAATAGGACAACACAACTAAGGAAAACGTTCAAAAATTTACTGACGTGATGACTGCACAACTCTGTGATGAAAGTGAGAGCCACCGAATGTACACTTTGGATAGAATGTACAAGGCATGGGACTATATAGCACAGTGAACCCTGTGGTGGATGGTGGACTGTGCTTAACAGTACAAATATGAGAGTGATCTCTCAAGAACTATAACAAATGTACAATACCAATACATGGTGTTAATAATAGGGGGTATATGGAAAAATATACCAAATATAAGCTAAGGACCATAGTTACTAGTTTTATTTTTGACGATGTTCTTTCATAATCTGTAACAAATGTCCCAAAACAATGCAAGGTATTGGTGGAAGGGTGATGTGTGGGAATTCTTTACATTATGCATGACTGTTCTGTAAGCGCAAAACTTCTCTAATAAAAAAAAAGTTTTTTAAGAACCAGGCAATTTTTTTGCTGACAAATGTGTAAATGCAATGTAAATGGATAATTTTCTGAAAAATATAAATTACCAAAATTGACCCAAAAAGAAAAGGAAAATCTGAGTTGTGATTAACCTTTAAAAAAAAAAAATAGGTAATTCCAAAATTAGTTAAAAATTTCCAGGCCATAAGGAAATAATTTAAATCCTCAATCCTTTTAATTAAGTCCACAAAACTTTAATAACAAACCTTGATATAGTACAAAAACAATAAGACCAATTTCATTTATGGATATTTTCTAAAATAGTAGGAAATAGAATCTAGCCATTTTAAAAGAATAACAAATCACAACCAAATAGTTTATATCATAACTGAAAAGTTGGTTCAATTGTAGAAACTTAATCAGCATAAATTATTACATTCATAAAATTAAATTTTAAAATATGATCAAATCAGTAGATTTTGAAAGTCAATTGATGAAATCCAACAGGTGGTGTAAATAAAAATTTAAGTAAAATGTAAATGGAAGGAAATAACTTAAATATAATAAAACCAAAAGCAAAACTTGTTCCAAATGTAACATTTCAAATAAAATCAGAAATTAGACAAGTATGTTTGCTATCACCATTGTTACTTAACATTATTTTGGAGCTCTTCTAGCAAATCCTGGAAGATTTGAAAATGAAATAAATAGTATAAACATTGGAAAGAAAAGTAAAATTCTTTCTTTTTGCTCATGACAGACATACACAGAGAAAACCTAGAAAGTCTTTAAATGTTTAGGCTTTTTCTTTTCTTTCCTTTTTTTATGGTGCTCAAAACATAACACATCTTTTGCATTAAAAACACCTACTAGGATTAATATAAAACTTTGGCAAGCAGCTGAATACAAGAATATTCTCCATTGCTCTTAGCAATAAAGAGCTAGAAGTAGAAATGGGAAAAATATTCTACTCAAGAGTATAAAAATTATAATTTCATAGGAATATATTTAAGAAAGGCAGAGAACTTATATCAAGAAAATTATAAAATCTTAACACAAGAGCTGGAAAATGTAAAAATATTCCACATTCTAGGATGGGAAGACCTTATATCATAAAAATGTCAGTTCTCCCAAAATTAATATTCACCTTTAATGCATTTCCAATTATAATGTCAACAAGTCTTCTTCTTGTCAATACAATAATTTTAAGGATTTTATGGAAGAACAAATGCCTAGAATAGCCCCAAAATAATTGAATAGGAAGACCCACTGGTGAGGAATTTCATCTTACCAGATATTAGAATAAATAAAATGCACTATAGTTAAAATAATTTTATCTTTAATTTTATATTTTATTTTATATATAATTAAAATAAAGACATTATTGGGTCAGGATAGAGAATTCAGAAGTAAACCCATGTATATATGAGAAAATTTAAAATATCAAAAAATAGTATTTCAATTCAATAGGAAAGGGCCAGTTGATTTAATAAATGATGTTTGCCATCAAAGGGGGAAATGAAATGAAATTCCACCTCATACAAACAAAAATTTCCACATCAATTAAAAGTTTAAAATGCAAAAGACAAAACAATAAATATTTTACGAGAAAATCTATGCCTTAACCAAAACAGGCAAACAAGCCAAAAAGGAAACAAACATAAGAAACATATTTGATTTTGTATGATGTAATGCTCAGTTAAAAACTTTCAACATAACGTATAGAATATGATTTCATTTTAGTGAAAATGTAAGAATATATGTCTGCACATCTGTGTCTGTGTGTGTGTTTGCATGATGCATCTCCCCTGACTTTCTATTAGTCACTCTATCCTAGAAACCACGACTTTGTCCTAGCCACCGTGATCAAACCCAGAGTGGTTTCAACAGTCTCCTAACTCATTTCTCCGCTGGCTCCCAGTCTCTCTCCATCCGTTCCCCGCACCTGCCTTTGTAAACCCCATCGCGTCATTCCTCTGTTTAAAACTCCCCAGTGCCTATCCCTTGCCCTCAGTGTGACTCCGAGCTCAGCGGGCTTGATCAGCCCGTGCCTGCCGGCCCAGCCTCACCTCTCCTCACTCCCGACTTCACGTCTACACTCCAGCCACCAAGAACCCCTGGCGGCTTCGTGATCCTGCTCAACGACAGCTTCTCTGTCACTTACAGGCCTCTGTACGTACTGGGTTGTTTTTTCCCCAGTCTCTTTAAAACTAAAATTCTGTCCTCCCCCCTGCCCCACTTAGCCAGATATCAGCTTCCACCCATCTCACAGACCTTTTCTCCTAAACTCTCCAGGTGATCCAGGATGCATTCCTTGAAACTCCAAGATTGATGAGATGCCTCCACTTTTCAGGATTCCAGAGCTCCGTCTTAGCGCTTATCACACAAAACCGTCATAGCTGACAGCCCTCAACCGGACTCAGCCTCTCTGAAGCCAAGGGCTATGTGCCTTCACTAATTTTTTTTTTTTTTTTTTTTTTTCAGTGAGAGCACCTTCTCTGTATCAGCCTCTGTGCTCAGCACTGGGGAAACAACGGTGACCAAAACAGAAATGGTCCTTACCCTACGGGGCTTCTGTGAAAGACAGAGCACAAAGTAATGGCACACACGATCGATTTCTGCATGAATAAACACCCGTGATAGATGCTATGAAGAGCCGGTGCAGAACGCCGCGAGCACAGCGGGGCCTGACGTAATCTACTGGGTTAAAAGGAAGCTTCCTTTAAAAAGTGACACATCTGAAGGATGAGGAGGGATCAGCTAGGCAGTCAGAAAGATGCAGGAAGAGGCAAGGAGACCTCTCCAGAGGGAAGGGACCGTATGTGCAAAGGCCCTGGAGCAGCAACCAGCACGAAATGAAGACTACGTTGTTTTGTCTGTAGTGAATTTTTTAATGAATAGGTAAAAGAATAAATTAATGAATGCACAAATAAATACAGCTGTGTGGCTGATCACATACCCACATATAATACCCATGTAGAAGTATGACACATATTAAATAACACATAGTAGATACACTCATACATATAAAAACAGGCATGTGTTTTCCCAGGCTAGAGCCCATGTACAGAAAAGACCACATGCCTGGCATAAAGCTTCTCACATCAGATCCTCTTATCTGAAATGGACTCCTCTTTCTCTACTGCTTTCTTGTTTCCTTCCAAATCACAACTCATTGTATCTCAAATCACACAAACTATGTGTTTTTCCTAATGTACCCTTGCTTTTTACAACTATTTTAAACAGTTCTTTAGAGCTGCCTTTAATGTATTTTGAATTCATTATTTTAAAACATAAGATAAGTCAAAGGAGAAAATGAGGCTATTTTTAGGTTCTTGAAGGACTTCTGTGAGAAGAGGAGGTAGATTTGTTCCAATCATCACCAAATGGGTATATGTGCAGTTTTTTCAGTTTCTTTTTTCACTTTGATACCCTGCTGGCAGGCCGTTTTACAAAGCTTGAGCAAGTTATGCTGAAGGACAAATTTTAATAAGTCTGAATCTCTAGTATTGGATGGATTCTTGCTCCTTTGCCAACAATCAACCCCAGGTGAGTACTGAAAAGGGGAAGACTCGAGATAGCCCAGGTGGAATGAGGCCGTCTCCCAGGGCCCTGTGCTGTGCTTGCTACCTCTTAAAAGGGCTCGTCGCATTTCCCAGCCTTCCTTCCCCACACTCTCGCATGTTGCTGTAGAAGACATGAAGCCAGCAGCCCAGCAGCAGCGTGCTGCAGAGTCAAAGAGCACACAAGTTAGCCACGTAGAAAGAGGAGCTGCACGCAGCCTGTCCCTACACACCTGCTTCTTGCTTCTTCATGAAACCTGTCACATTGTGAAAACTCAGCAGTGCCTCACAGGCTTTGGACTCTTCCTACAGATATTCCCTCACATCATTCCCCTCTCTTGCACTTTTTACCCATCTTTTACCTGCCGGTAAAGAGAGCGGGAAAGGGGTTAATATGCACCGGCATGGATTCTGGCTTCTACTGATGATGACTGGGCCTGGTTCAAATTGGAAGCTGCAGTAGTGGCAGCAGGAGAGCAGGATTTCCAAATGCCTCGTTAATTGTTCTGCATTTTACAATTGCTAAACGGTAATTCATTCTCCTCAGCTGCTCCCACCAAGTCTTGGGAGCTACACTGCTGTCCATGCAGTGTGGGAAAGGAAGAAAATTGATGGGACTCTGATTTTTTAAATAACATTCCCACTGAATTAGGTAATAAACACTTAGTCAAAGACTTAAAATATGTCTTTTTTTAAGTCTTTAAACACATCGGGTTTTGTGTGGCAGAAATTAGTGTGTCATGTGTCCACGACTTAGCTAGTCCAGGAAGCATTTACAGCATTCATAAACAAGCAACCCTAGGCCTGTTATGCTTCTGAAAGATGATAACTTGTGATTATGGGCAAGTCTGTTTAAAGGAGAGTTTGCAGACACACCCTTTTGCACAGGGTTGACCATGGAGTCCTTGCCCTAGAATCTCCTGGCCACCCAGCCTGACCTCCCTCGAATGCACCATTCCTGATAGCCACCCTTCCTCTACGGTACACACAGCCCAGCGGTGAGGCGCTCACGAAGCTGGCTCTTCCAACACTGAATATCTTTCGTAATCACAAAGCTACTTCCTTCTTCCACTGAGGAAAAATCTGTTCCCATAACGTTAGCCCACTAGTTTTAGTCTAATTCTGTGATGATTGGAACAAATGTACCTCCTCCTTCTCACAGAAGTCCTTCAAGTGCCTAAAGATAGCTCTCCTTTTCTCCTTTATCTTATCTCATGTTTTAAAAGAACTAATTCAAAACACATTAAAGGCAGCTCTAAAAAACTGATTAAAATAGATGCAAAGAGCAAGGGTGCATTGGGAAAAAACACATCATATGTGTGATTTGAAATATGAGTTATGATTTGGAAGGAAACAAGAAAGCAGTAGAGATGGAGAAGTCCGTTTCAGATAAGAGGAACTGGGATGGGAAGCTTTCACGCCGGTTGTATGGTCTTTTATGTACGTGGGCTCCAGCCTGGGAAAATCGTCTGGATTTATTCCTCCTCACAAGAGCGTACACTTCAAACAGTTTTCCAGTATCATATTGGATTTATTGCCCTCATCCATTCGCATTTGTCTCACTCAGTTCCCTTTTGATCATGCATATATAAGGTGCTGGACTGGGCAAGGGAGCCATTTAGGGCTTTGAAATGAGTACCAGTGATGTATATATGGACTGAGCTCATAACCAAAGTCTCCTCAGCATCATGGGTGAAAGCACCCTAGGAACTGCTGAAGCAACAGCCCCAAACAGAGCACTATTTACATTTGTTACAATCTCTAAGTGGATCTGACAGACACACTGAGCTATGGTTGTCATTCCCACAAACTAACATATTCCACAAATACAACACATGGGAAAGCACATGCAACAGTTAGCGAAAATGATAATCTTTTAAAACTGGGTGAGAAGGGAACCTGAGTGCTTGCATTATTATAAAGGAAACCACACAATCTGTTTGGTTTCATAATTCCTTTGATGAAAGGGTTATTCTCATGAATTCTTTCACTTTTCGTAACACAGCTGCATTCATTTTTCTCTGTTTCCTTCCAGCTTTTGTACATACCCACACGTTTTTTTGCAGAGCTGGATTCATAATGTTCATAATATATACAAACAATTGGTGTTTGGCTTCTTGGCTTTATTTTGTGTGTGTGTGTGTAATATTTCATCAGTAGTGGATGCTGGGAGTGTTGGTAACTGTTGGCCCTGAGCTGAGGCCTGCTCTGGGAACGGCCCTCAGCTGAAGAGAACCACCTTGGGGTAGAGAGATGAGGGGTGAAGCGGGTGGGTAGCGCAGAGATACAAAGGCTCCTCCTCGCTTCATGGAGCATAACCCTAACGAGAGCAGCTGAGGCCTTTGTTGTGATTGCCTCATAGGTCAAGTTCTCCTTCTGCCCAATTCCAGTTCCTTCGCTTCCTCACGGGCCTTATCCTGAGCACACACCCAGTATAGTTCTCAACCACAGACCTCCATCTTAGAGTCTGTTTCCTGGGGAACCAGAGTTAAGACAACATCATCAACATTTTCCCAGGCCACAACGTCATCCTTCCACATGGTTCTCATTTAAACGACTGCTTGGCATTCTACTCAACAGAGTTATTTTAATTGACCATTTCCTTGTTGTTGGGCTGTTGGTTGTTGCCAATATTTTCTCAGAACAAAAAGGATTCAATGAATGTCATCAAGCCATTGTTTGATGTTTCTTCTTCTTTTGAATTATGTCTTTAAAAAATATCAGGTGTGGGTCAATACTAAGATGAAGGTATGAAGATTTTTAGTCTATTGAAACTAAGGCTTTAGAGATTTTCATATCATAAACCTAAGTCCAATAGTAAGATATGCCACAAGGATACTAAGGGAATAGGGACAGATTATTTTCCGTATTATCCTTGACCCAAGACTCAGAATAGGATGTTAGAGAGGCCCAGCGAGGAAAATGAGAGAGTGGCCTACAAGTGACTTATGCAGCAGTCTGCAGTACTCGACGGAGCAAATCAGTGCCTAACAGTGCCAGTGCCCATGCTGGATACCTGTATGAATGAATGAATTACTGAATGAAAAAACAGATTGCTTTACAGTTTAACTTACATTTGAAGAGGACTCAATAATGCAATAGAAAATATGGACTGGATACTAATGCTAAGCCCTTGGCTCTATGTTCTTAAACTGTCCCCATTCCAAGAAAAAGTGATGGTGGTGGTGACAGTCACAGCACAGGTGGGTGGGTGTTAGGTCCTCTTTAACGCAGAAGCTAACGCAGAATGGGCTAAAAGGGGTAGTTAAGGAGGAATAAAGTAAAGCAGTGGATAATAAAACCACTCGGAAAATAGTAAGCAAAGTTTGCAGTTATCTCACCAAGAAACATAGGACACATTCATGGAAAGGAATGCCAGAGACTGGAAGATAGGAGTGAAAATCCAAACCTTTAAACTGGGGGCAGATGAGGAAGGAGGATATTAAGTTGGGCATGGGTATCTAATGGGATGCACTGGCAGACCCGACAAACACAGCCCAAAGACAACCATTTCCTGTTCTCCTTTCTGACAATGCCTCACGTGAACCATCTCTCAAATCAAGCAGGCCCCTTCCTTGCTTGTGAGCACAGCCTGCTCATCTCCTTCCCCTGGAATGCCCAAAGACGAAAGCCATGTGTCCTCATAAGGGAGAAGGGCACCCACCCCTCAGGGAGGGGAGGGGAGGAAATTATGTCATATAAGACGCAGGGGGCGCTAAGCAGCAGCAGCAGAAGGAAAACAGCACCCAGGCTCGGTTTCTTCTTAATAGATACCTTAATAAGCAAACTCAGGGCTACCTGAATCAAAAGAGATGTGGAAGAAAAACATCTGAATTTGAAGCACTTCCTCTGCCCCATAAATTTTCATAACTCCCCAACCATTCTTTAACATCTAAAGAAAACAGAAGGATATATGGGAGAGCTTTCTTAATATTTGAATGCAAACAAAAATGCCTCATCTAAAAGGTCAACTGAATCCCGTACTTGACTGGAAAAAAGATATTACGAAGACGTGAGGTCTTGAATGCACATACAATGAAAGACGCCACATGCTTTTCAAAGTGCTTCTTCAGTGCACTGCAGCAGAGAAGAGTCATAATTACGCAGGAAAGCAAGCTGTCTCTTCTCTTCTCAGCCCACTCCCCAGTCGTGCCAGAATATCACTGCTATTTCCTTTCCAGCTTCCAGAAGGATGTCAAAGCTCAACATAGTTTGTTTTTCTATCCCACTAACAGTTGGCCTGATGCCCCAGAAGGCAAATAGAGATTTGAGATTTTTGTTTCAGCCTTGTGGCTCTAGTGACCTTGTTCTAAGCACGAATTCCATGCCTCCAGGCATCGTCTTTTTAAACGAGCCTATAGACTTAACTTCTGCGCTCTGAAGAACATACCCACAGTAAAGCTCATTACCAACAGCCCCACTTCACCCATTGGAACTTTCCAAGGACTTCTACAGGTCAGCTAAGAATGAAGTCCGGCAGAGAAGCCCCTACGAGTGGTAACGCCAGGGTCTACACTATGCCCAAGCCCCTCCGATCTGCCTGATATTTATTCTAAGGAGACAGCAGGGACTTTGGTTTGGAAATACCAAGGTTACTTGGATTTTTGCCTCTCATTAGCAGGAATAGGTTCATCACATTATTTCATTAAAAATGTTGTCCCTAAACAATCAGGACTGTGAGATGGATGACAGCATAAAAGTGAATGTGAGTGTGTATAGGGATTGAGGGGGGTGGGAGAAGGGCGGTAAGGAGACCCCCGTAGATGAGTGACCTGAGATTACATCTGTCTGCCTTATAGGTTTGCTTACGATCCTAAATAAGTTTGACTTGTGAGGATGAATCATCTAAATTCCGTTATTTCTACACAGTAATTAAGGTTTTAAAGAATTAGATATGTATCTAAAATGGGGATCATGTTGAAAATGACACATTTGACTATCCCAGCAAGAAGGAAAATAAATATCCAGCACGGCTGGAGGCTCTGCCCTTTATTAATTTTAAACTCTGGGCCAGGGGACTAACTTTACCCACACACAGCAAAAGACATCACAGGGCTTTCAATGTCTTCTAAACAGCTCACTTGAAGCACTAAACAGCTACTTAGTCTGATGTCCTGTTTCAAGGGAAGATTCTGTTGAGGCAATTGTACACACTGATACACAGAGGTGCCTAAGCACCGCTACTAAATATAGAAACACTGTCAGAGCACATTACAAGATCATCTAATGACTGATGACAGGCTGTGAAAAATAATTTACCCGCTGTATTTAAAATGTCAGATATGTAATCAGAAAAATCAGAGTCTACAGTGAAGAGGATGTCAGTGATGGATGAGGCTTTTGAATTCAGGGAAAGTATTTGGGAAGTTCAAAAATGCCATAACATAAGAATAAAGAGATTGCAAGAAGAAAAGAATAAATCCTGGCGTAGATGTCACTCATCAAATTATCGAGAGAATAGGTAACTTAAGCAATAGAAATAGTAAGAAGTTTTATTTTTATTTTTATGTTCTGTGTGCTCCCATTCTTGAACAATGTTTTTCTGTCTAGAAAAAGATGAATAAAATTTCCTGGAACATGGAGGCATAAATCAGCTATTCTGATATCAATTGCCCTGCATTGTAGTACCATGTTTAGACATTATTTGAATTTCACCTTCAAGGTCCATATCACCGAATCAGGTTATAAGTGAGATCACAAAACTTGAGAAAAATTAACTTCATAATCAGGCTCCAATCTCAACACTGATTATAACGAACTTGGTCCTTTCATGGATGATACCAGGAACTTAAGAAAAACAAAATACATTTATTTGTAAAAACAGAATACAAGTTCTTAAATTCACTTACGTTTGTTAGTTTAGTTTAGTTCAGTTTTTAAATTGGGGCTACAATCAAGTAGAAATAAAAAGCCCCTTTGGACTTATGGTCGGTTTCAGGTATAATTTATTCAACAATTTTTGTAAATGTTTATTTTGGTATAATTTAAAACTTGGAAGAAAGTTGCAAGAAAAGTACAAAAACTCCCAAATGTCCTTTACCAAGATTCACCAATTTGTTAACAATTGGCTCCTCTCCCTGCCCTCCCTCCTTCTCCTCCCCCCCACCTGACTCCATTTGAGAGTATAAGTTGCAGATATCATGCCCCTTTACCCATAAATACGTCCATGTATATTTCCTAAGAACAAGGACATTTTACTACATAACCACAATACAATTATAAAAATCAGGAAATTTAACATGTATACAATACTATTATCTAATCCACAGTCCATATTCAAATTTTATTTATGTCCCAATAATGTCCCTGATAGCTACTTCTCCCCCTTAGTCCAGGATCCAATCCTGATCATACGTTACATTTATTTGTCTCGTGCCTTTAGTTTTCTTTCCTCGCGAACAGTTCCTCGGCCTTTCTTTGTCTTTCAAACAATATTTCTTTGGTGCTTACCCTTCCATACACTGCTTTGGTGTTGTGGTTACAAAAAAAGAATTAAACATGACACCTGAAAACTAGGTGCCCAGTCAAAGTGAGAAAAAAAATATGTAAACGATTATGAAGCACATCATGAAATGTGCTATACTAGAAGGAAGCTGGATTCTTCCCATTTTTATCAGCTGAAAATTCTTGCTTTTCCCATGTCCCATTTGAAACTAGGAAAATACTTCTACAGCCAGAATCACGACTGGCTAAAACTGTCTTTTAATTCAAGGAGTTGGACAAAGTAATATACAGTATCATACAACAGTATAATGCAATATATATACAGGTGGGGTTTTTCATTTGTTTTTTGTTTTTGTTTTTTAAGAAACAGGGATGGTTCTTTTTAAGATGCATTATAATGACCGTTTATTTTCAGAAACAGAGGAAAATCGACATGGTGTACAGAGTTTTTGCTCCTTTCCTGTGGTTGGAAAAGCTATATTCAAATATAGGTTCAAAATTTATTAGGTAAGTGGGTAAGTGATCTTGGGTAAGTTACTTACACTCTGGGCCTTAATTACTTAGTCTGTAAAATGGGGATAATATCTAACTCTAAAGTTGTAGCAAGGTTCAAATTAATGTATGTGAAAGTATTTTATAAATAGAAAACATCATATAATTATACATATACACATATATGTGCACATATATATGCATGTGTTTCTATATGTACTTATGCATATATGTATATATGTGTGTTTGTGTGTCTCCTTGTGTGTGAAGAGAAAGAGAATGAGAGTAAAAGCTTAAGGATGCATTTCATTTGCAGATTTTTTTTCTGAATGGGTCCCCCTGCTCACCATACTAAATGAGTTTTGAATCTCATATTTCTCAGCCTGTTTGAGGGATGGCTTCTTCAAGTGACCATGCATGGAAAGCCCTCCGCTCTGTCCTTTGAGACAGAAAGCCTTGGGTCATGTGTCCTTCCCAGCAGCTTCTAGACTGACAGTGACGGAAGGAAGAGGTCGTGTCTGCCTTCTCACTGGCACAGTCAAGTCTCAAGAGCCAGCACAGTACATGGAGGGGATGCACCAAATATTCACGGAAAGAAGGAATACCATTTGGGGCCCTGTTTAGCCCAAAATACTATGAGGCAGCCTCCCTGCCTCCTTCTTGAGGTAACGGCTACTCAGATGTCAGTGGGGAGCCCAAAACTGTCAAACTCCGTATTAAGGTGCACCACAGTCGAATTAGTATAGTCAGGTGAAATCCTATTAGGGTTACTTAAACAAATTAAAAATGATTGTCTTTAACTTACTAATTATTTAGGCCCTTCTTACTTTCTTTCACATTCTCTCGTTTTATTCACAGCACTTATCTCTCTGAAATTATCTTATGTGCGTGGTTTTTCTTTTAATTATCTGCCTCCCCATGTTCTGTCAATTTTCTCCCTGCTAATTACCAGCACCTAGAACAGTACCTGAAAATAGTAGATGCACAATACGTATCTGCATTAGTGGAACAAAGTACTTGACAACTGTTCCTTTAATAGGGCAAATATTTTCTCTACCCAATTATATACAGACTTGATTAAGAAACATATTTCCTGTAGTTAATACAACAATAAATTTTAGCTCAGATAAATTTCCAGTGATCATTTGGAGCCCTGAAATAAAGAAGTTTTATAGACTTTTAACAAGTTAGTCTCTTGATTACTAAATTTACCATCTAAAATATTAAACTTAAAAATAACACTAAAGCAAAAAAGTATTGACAAATTAAGAGAAGCAAATTTTTTAATGTTTGACAGATTTGCATTTTTCCTTTTTATTAAAAGTAGGATTGAGAATCAGAATAATGAAAAAAGGGAATAAAAGGTTATGAAAAAAAAAAAGGTGAATGTAAAATGGTCTGGGACACTTGAATGGAATGAAGAATTGAAAGAAGTATTATAGGACATTGAGGGAGAGTACACAAAATTAGAAGAAACTGAAAAGTAGAAAAATGATGGCAATCATGAGCATTTTCAGTCAAAATTTTTCTCAACAGTAATCACTCAGTGGAGTAACTCAGAAGAATCGAGATCATTTGTCATTGCTCTGCTTGTTCTCTGGCTGAAATCCCTCTTGAAACCTCTCCTTTGTAAAGATCCAAAATGACTCTGCTTTAAGAAAGCTCAAAGGCAAGTATGGACTTCCCTTTCCCACCACAGAGCTAACTCTATTGTCCACTTTATTTTCCCTGTAGGCTAAATTTGTCCTCTGGTGATTAATAACACTTCTGGTCCTAGCAGTGGTAGTGGAGAGAAAAGGGTTATATAAGCCCTAGAGTAAAAATCTAGCAGCAGCCCAGCATTTCACTAAAACTGCATGTGACCCACTATTTCTGACATTGGTTGTGACCATGGCCCATTACATGTCTGTCCAGAGTTAATGACACAGGAACAACAAAGGAGGAGACTGACCCGGAAGCAAATGCACCCACTTAAGCAGAGGCCCAAGGAAAGCAGGGGGAAACATGATATGCTAATTGTATGATGTGAATGGTGACGTCTAAACAAGTAATCACCACCATCAAGGAGATTTGGAAAGAAGACACAGACAAAGCAAAAGCAAAAAATAAAACCAAGTGCAAACAGAGCACAGAGCACAGAGCATCTGGAAGGAAGCATGAAGCCTGTATCCTGGGAGGCAAAAGGCAGCAAATGGAAGCAGAACCAAATTGCTCAAGAGAAGTGAGAATAAGTGAAAAGAACTGGGTGGAAAGACGGATGAGAATTGTGGTAGATGGACGTCGCAAGAGGGTCCTTCCGTGAGCTAGAGAGGATGACGTCACTATTGCAGGGTGGTGGGAATGTGGAGAAGCACGGGAAAAATACAATCTGTGTGACCTATGGACTGTGGTTAGCAGCAATACTGTAATATTCTTGCATCAATGCCAAAGATGGACTGTGTTAATGACAGGGGGTATGGAAAAAGTATGCCAAAGTACCCTGTGGACTATGGTTGGTGGTGATAGCCTGATGATATTACCTCATAATCTGCAACAAATGTTCCCACAGTGTGGTGTGTTGGTGAAGGGCTGTTGTATGGGAATTCTACACATGGGCATGATAGTTTTGTAAGTTCACAACTTCTGTAATAAAAATGTATTTAAAAAATAATAATAATAGGGTGGGTTAGGGGAAAAATACACCAAATGTAAGATATGGACTATAGTTAGTAGTAATATTTTGACGATATTCTTTTATAACTTGTAACAAATGTCTCACAACAATGCAAGGTGGTGGTGGTGGGGTGATGTATGGGAGCCCTGTATGATGTTATGCATGTTTGTTTTCTAAGTTCACCACTTTTACTGTACACTTATTGTTTATGTATGTTCATGCATGGAAGATATACTTCAATAAATTGTTTTTAAAAATTTCTTTCAGACTATGTTTGGCAATACTACAAGTATTTGGTTTAAATATATAAATATATTAAGCATATTATTATTAATATGATTTAAGTATGTTAACTATTTGGTTTTCTAAACTTAATGTTTGCATTTTCTTTTTCCAATTAAAAAAAAAAACAACTGGGTGGAATAAAAAGCAGCAAACTCCTCCTAGATATGAGACAAAGAGAAACTCAGATTCTAGAACCTCAACAAGGTAACTTGGTACCAAATTCCCTAAGAATTAAACTAGAGCTTCTAAGTATCCTTGCCCAAGAGCAGGGTTAGCCTTGAACTTAAGGTTTCAAATCATGGCTGCACACCTGAATTCTGGGGGAGCTTATTTTTTAAAAATATAAATCCCTGGTAAACACCCTAAACAAGCCGAATTAGAATATCTGGGCACAGTGACCACAGGCCTCCATTTTTTATTGTCCCTAGATGTTCCTACCATGCAACCACTAGAGTCCAGTACAGAGATCAGGGATTAGGATTCAAATCAGTAATGCAAATCAAAATTCCCTAGGAAGGGTAAAAGCATAAATTCATAAATGTTAAATTGATATTTTCAGAGTTGGTTTTTCTTCCCTCTCCCTTGTTTGGAACTGGATGTTCCATCCTGACCATTACATTTGTTGGGAATTATTTGAGCATCCTTACTTGTAAAGACACAGCTCTTTCTTTTGCAGCTGACCTCCATATGTGCCCTACCAGCTTGTTTCTACAGCTGTCACCAGCACCTCCTTCACTCCAGCTGAGGCTCTCCTTCCCCACCATCAATGAGCGCCTCTTCTGTGAGCACCCCGGCTAGTTCCCCTAACTCCGCCTTTCCACGTGGAAAGGGACACCTAATCCTCCATATCCCCCGCCATTCTCTATCTCCCAACAATCTCTCCACCCCAACTGATTCTGGATCATACAAGGGTGGATAACAGTGTACAAGCCACCTCACGCGGGCTTTAATAAGATTGATTTTATGTTGGAACGTTCAGACTATTCTTTCCACATTTACATCTTCTTTCTGAACACAGGAAAACCATTTGTTTTCTTAAAGTTAAGACCAGACTCGGTGGAAATTCAGGGAAAAAATGTAATAGGCAAGGAATTAGAGGTCTGGGTTCAATCATATTAGAGTTAAATCAGTTCTCACCTTAAAAAGCTATCATTATAAGTAACAGACATAGGGAAAGGGTACTCCAAAACATCATAAAAAATAATCTGCAACACTAAATGGGTCACAGCTCCCCACATGGAAAATATACTATATGGGATCCTTTAAACAAGCAGGCATGTGAGAAACAAGTCAAAAGAGATTATTTTTGCTTTTGATAAATGGACTGACAGCGAAATTATAAAGCTAATTTAACATAAAAAATGTCTTAGTTTGAGTAACATTTTCACTGTGAGTCATAACATTCTACGTACCAAATTAATTTAAATAAATTGCAATGAAAATGCTATCAAAAGCACTTAAATTGACTGAAGATCTGAACTCAGAACTAGTAAGAAAGACAATTATCTAGCATAGGATGTTTGAATTTAACTCTAGTCTTACTTAAAATTTTCATTAATTTTCAGAAGTATTGAAAGTAAATAGCAAGCTATTAAAATTGGTAGTTGAGTGAAAGTTAGCATGTGTAGCACAGAGAAATAATAACAGACCAAGAAATTAGACCCTGAGCTAGGAAATTATTTATATAATGAATGAAAGTCATCAAATGAAAAAGAAAAGGAGGAAGGGAGGAGGGGAGGTGGTATGTTCATTTGAACCTAAAGGTCCAAAAATGAATAAAGTCTTTAAGAAAACAAATGCGGCAAATCACTATGAATTTGTTCCACGACATAGCAACAATCTTAGCCATAAGTGTGACATGTGAAATGACGACGGGCCCACAACCATCTTTCTCACATAGTAAGTAAAGAATAACCTTTCTTCTGACTCAGAGAAAAACTAAAAATATCCTTTAGTCTTTTGTAACAGAAGCGATTAAGGGGTCAATTAGCAATGCAGCAGACTCTCATATCAGAGCCTCCCAACCCAAAGCCTGCCTTCCCCCCAGCTACTGCTGTGACCCCGTGGAAGCAGCCCAACTCGTGTGCTTCTACTCCTGCTGCACCAAGTCAAAGATAAATGCTTATCAATCTTAAGCATTAGACAGATATTAAATAAAAGAGAAACTGTCTCCTGAGAAAGGAACCCTAGGGGAGTTTCTAGAGGGCTTGCAAAACCTGCTTAGAGAATGACCTGAGTAACAGGAACTTGAGATAAGTGAGTTTAACTCACTAGCCACTGCGTGTGTGGAAAGGCATCCAAACCAAGGCAAGCTGGGGGTTATGGAAGAACAAGGATTTTAGCAAATACCACTTATGGACGCCTTATATTATCCACATCTCCCTCACCAAACAGGTTTATAAGTCCCATTGGTCCCATCACTTCAAAGCTACACTCAAATTCCTCAAAAAAAATTTTTCCCACTGTATAATACTGACTAACTCCTTTTCAGGGACTTATTTCTACCATATCAAAGAGACTCTACCTATTAGGTCCATGTACAAATTCTGCTATGAATTTTTAAAGTTTCTAATTTGTCATAAAATCTTAGGAAAGCACTCAGAATGACAAAGAGGAAAGAAGATTCTTATAGTTTAAGTATATTTAAATTGTAAGGAGCTAGCAGATGCTGTTTGTGTTTATTAAACTCACTGTAAAATTTCATTTATATGACATTCTAGAAAAAAACAAAACTATAGAGACGGCAAATAGATCAGCAGTTGCCAGGAATTTGGGAGGCGGGGTGAAGCACAGAGGATTTTTAGGGCAGTGAAAGTATTCTGTATGACACTGTAATGGTGGATACATGCCACTATGCATTTGTCAATACCAATGGGACTTTAGAGTACAAAGAGTGCACTTGATGTATGCCAATTTTTAAAAATATTTTATTTAGGTGGTCGGAGGACTCCAGGATGGAATGCAGGCTGTGATAAAAAGAACCTAGCTATTACAAATGTATGAAACGGCCTCACTGAAGAGAGAGCTAAACCTTAGGCACTGACCTAAGTAATCGTGGAAATGAGTAGTTGTGCAAAGGGAACTGCACTTAAGCACTGTACTCTTGTTGATATACTGCTCCCCACTGGAGTACAAATTAACAGTTCTGAAACCATTATACATGTATAGTGAAATTCAGCAATTAAGCAAACAGATGGCTGAAGAGCCAGGTTTCTCACTGTTAGGGTGGGAGGTAATAGATAAGCAAGAGAATGAGCCATGTGGTAATGGATTAAAGTTGGAAACATCATGTTTAGCATAATATAGATACAGATGGAGAGAGAGAAACATTTATAAATACACATATACACATGGGTTACTATGCACACATACATTTCCTTGCTCTGTCAACTGAGAGGGTCTAGAAACAACACCTCAATAGCAATGAGCCCACCTAGCACCAAGATTTTTGTTTATACTACCATTCTCCAATAAAAGAATCAGGCTCTCCTTGGAGAAATGGCTGATCCTAGGACTGGGGCAGAAAATATACAAGAGGATTCTAGAGCATCTTATAGTGCCAGAACGTAAGGAAATGCTTAAAACACACACAAACTAATGAGCATATGTCAAAGGCCACAGGAGACACACGAAAGAGAGCCCAATGGCCGAAGCTGGTACAATTTAAGCAACAAATAAAGTAGTATTGGATTTTAATCCAAAGTATGAAATAAATATTCATGATTCCCACTGATATAAATAAATGATGGAATAAATAAATAATTGAGGGAAAAGAGAGAAATTCTGGTGCTGAAGAATTCAAAATACTTTATGTAGATACTTTG
>JAQZBX010040366.1:0-22699 GCA_029593785.1 Cabassous unicinctus | reverse complement strand
CATTTCTATATATATCTGTAACTTTGGTTCCAAGTACGGAGGTCGCCTAGGGGAGCTAAGTGGAGCCTCACAGTGCGCTGGACAAAGTGACCCTTTTTTTCTCCGCAAATCAGAAAAAGAAACCCTGGGGCTCTTTGAGAGGGATCTGAGGCCTTCAACTGCAAATTCAACTAAAGACCAAAAGGTAAATTCTCTTTTTTTTTTTTTTGATTGTTTCATTGTTTCTTTAAAATATCTAAAGATTACAAAATTTAAAAAATACAAATCTATTAAAAGTGCATATCACCTTTGGGGAAATAATGTACAAACTTGGATTTTTACCCCCAATCACGTCTTCTTGGGCTCAGAAAACAAGAGATCGCCTCCAGAAAAGCTATCTGTCCAATTTCCTGCGCATGCAGGGAAGTGTCCCCAGGACCAAGGAAGTGCATTTAGGTTCTAGAAACTTACTTTACAAAAATTCACAGCACTGCATCTGTCAGAGGGTCTGTACAAAGCTTGCACCAACCCCGGCTTGCAAGCCAGGGAGCCTTCGCGCGCATCCGGCCCGAGGGGGGAGCGTGGGAGGCCCACCCGCTGTCAGCAGCCCCGGCGGCGCGCCAAGCATGGCGGAGTGGGCGGGGTCCTGGCCAGCAGTCCTGGGGGCAGCGCGCCAGCCGCTGGCCCGAGACGTGGAAATGGCGGGGCTTCGGGGGTGCGGGCGCGCTACAGCTCGTCGCGACGCCCCTCCCGCTGGTACTCGGGTCTGAGGTCTAAGGGCTCCCGGTTAAGGTAGGCGCTGTCGGAGGGCTCGCAGGGAGTAGCGGGGGGTGCGGCGGGCCGGCGCAACAGCTCCAGGCCGCTGGGGGCAACGCACGGGGGCTCCCACGCGAAGCCTGGCGGCTCGCCGGGGCTATCGAGGCCGGCCGGGGACCCAGTGCCGATGGGCCGCTCCGGGCCGCTCCTCGGCGGCGGGCGCTCGGGGTCCTCCCCGCGCTGCTTCTTGACCTTAACGACACCTTGGAGCGGCCGGCGCGAGGCTTGCGGCCCCGCGGCCCAGCAGGTATAGGCTGTCCTTCCGCGCCGCCATGGCGCTGTTCTTCTGCGGCTGCCGGTCCCAGGGCTTCTTGGCTGGCGAACGGCTTTTCTTGACGCCGGGCTCGGCGGCCGGCGGCTCGGTGCGCCTGCCGCGGAGCAGAAGGCTGCTGCCTCGGTGGCCCACGGAGGGGGCAGTAGGCGCGCCTTCTCCTGGACGTCCTGCTCTCGCTCCTCCTTGCCCTTGGCCTACTCAGGTCGTGGTTAGTCAGAGCAGAGACATATTCTGAGTCCTCCGGCTTGGGCCATGGCGTGGCTGGGAAGGAGAGTGGAGCCGGGTGGAGCCGGTTCCAGGCTTCCTGGGGGCCTGACAGGCAGTGCCTGAAGGTCCCTGTAGGAGCAGGCCTGACATCCATGGGATGACAGGAGGGTAGGGTGGGAAGAAGTAGGAAAGTGGAAAGTAGCTTGGGGAGTATTTGTCAAATGACAGGGGTTAGGCGGGCGGTGCAAGCTGCGTTGGGGGCAGCCCTGCGGGGAATGGGGCGAATGTGTGCTTGTGGGTTTACTGGTGCTGGTGGAACTCCACCTGCAGCAGAGCTCCCTGGCCCAACCAGACCAACCACCGCTCAGCGCTCTGGACCAGAAAAAACGTGCTCAGCTGCCTGTGAAGTTAGTGATCAGCATCCCCGAGGGAGGCTGGCAACAGGTGACTGGTTGGTGGACCAAGACCAACAGGCTGGCATCGACTGAGTGTCCTGGGATGAGCGGGCTTTTGGCGGCGAGCGCATGGGCAGGGTGAAGTGCTGGGGTGGGGGTGGGGCCGGCGAACCTGGCCGCCACGTGGTGCTGGTGCTGGGCCTGCTACAAGAGCGCAAAGTGTGAGGTAGAGAGCCGGACAGGGCCAGCCCTGGGCCGGTGACAGGGCCCTGTGCTTCAAACCACATGATCCTGCTGATGCCACGCGCAGATGGTTGTGCAAGAGCTGGCCATGGCTAGGAAGACGCCCAGGGAGAGAGGCACGTGGGTTGGGAGCGGGATCCGGAGTTGGGGGAGCGCTGGCAGAGGCTGCGGAGTGGCGCGGGGCAGGGCGGGGGCTTCCTTCTTCTCCAGGGGCCTGGCGGGGCGCCTGGCATGGGTGCCCGAGGAGGGCACGGCAGCGGTGGTGGTGGCTGCTGGGGCAGCCATGGCGCTGGGCAAGGCCAGCAGGAAGGGCACCTCGGTGCTTAGCTCGCGGCTCCCCTCCAGCCCTGAGACCTTGGGCGTGGTCGCGGCCTAGGCCTCCCACCTAAGGCCTAGTGCCGGACCTTTACCGACTGCTGGGGCAAAGAGTTTCTCAGAGCCCACAGAGGCCGCGCAGGCCCCGGCTCCACCACGCTTCGCAGGCGGCCACCACTAGTCTTGGAGTCAGAACCGAATGACGTGGAGGGAGGCGCAGCACAGAGCTATGGCAGCCCCAGGACACTTGGGACCCAGTGGCTGCCAGCCCCTCCCCAGCTCTCAATCCTCGGCCTGGATCCCCCAGGGCGGGCTTCAGGCCGATCCAATTCCCCAGGCCGTGGTAGGGGCTCAAGTCTTTAAGTCTTAATTAAATACAGAATATCCTATCCTTTCATATTTTAGAAACTGTGTTGTTATTAAATAAATGTGATATAAACTTTGGAAAATATGAAAACACTAGACCATTTGCAGGTACCTGTTATCCCTATGTATTTCACTACATATCATATTTTATGTAAGATTTGGTCTGAGGTATTTCCTAAGACTAATTTTATTCATGATGGTATGTCAAAAATTAAATGTATTGTGAAAATTGGACTCTTAAAAATGTTAAAATAAGTCTGGATTAGACATGACAAAATATGAACATTAGTTTTTATTTGCAAATGATTGTATTATATAATGTGAAAAATGGGTTATATTTACTGAATACCTACTGAATGCTAGACAATAGTCAATGGAATTTAGATATATAGTTAACATAGATTACTTCTCAAGATAACTCTTAGGTAGGTTCTTGAAAAATTTCCTGTTACTTGTTCAGGAAAATGTAAAGCCATCCTCCTACATGTGCAGTAAAGTCTTAAGAAAAAACGTCTAATTTTCTCTATGTCACACACCTCACAACCAATGCATCCCCATATCATATTGCTTCTCTCTACAGAATATATTTGGAGTGTGACTATTTCTCAACACCTGGTCTGCTCCCACCCTGGCCAAAAGACCCATCATCTCCATCTTTAAATCATTGTTGAAGCTTCTAGATTGCCTCCCTGTTTTCTGCCATATCTGTCCTGAGTCTAATCTGAATGTGTAACTAGACTATTACTCTTAAATGTAATTTGGATCATGTTACTTTGCTTCATGAAACTTACATAGGTAAAACCCAAAACATTTTAAGAGCCTCCAGGGCCAAGAAGATCTTGCCTCTCCTACTCAATTTTCTGAATGCATCCTTCATCTATGTGTCTGTCATGCTGTCTTTGGTGTGGCCACACTGATCTCCTGACACTTCTTCCCTCTACTCATTAGTCCTGATGATGGATGGACTTTTTCTATTTTTAATCTTTCTGAAATTTGCTTTGCCCAGATAACTGGATCTTCTCTCATTCTCTTCCTCATAAGACCATGCCTCACCACACTACTTAAAATCACATCTGCTCCTTCCATCCATACTTGCTGAATTTGTTTTTCAAAACAGTAAAACTAAATATTTTACATTTTGCTTATGCCTTTTGTTTCTGTTTTCATCTACTATGAGAGCTCGCAGAGAACAAGATTATTGCCAATTAGGTTCATTCCTGTATCCCCATGACCGAGAAGAATGCCCCAATAAATATACTTGAATGGCTGAATTTTACAGAGGATAGAACTGGGGCACAGAGAGATAAAGAACTGGATCATGATTAGTCAATAGGTTAAAGGATAAGCTCATATTTGAACACAGATAGACTGACAAGAGTTCATGTTCTTCAGCACCATTCTATGGTATGACTTTTTCTACAAAAGTATAATACTCTTGTCAGAGTTGAAATATAATCCATTTCATTATATTTTTCAAAAAATTAACAAAAACTACTATTTGTTACAGGTGTAGTTTGCTGGCAGACATTCTATTCCAGATGCTGAGAGAAGACAGTATGACGTTGGAAATACCAGCTAAATCTTTTCAAACATACATGTATCAGCCTATTTACAAAAAAAAAAAGAACTTTGTAAAGGAAAGAAAAATATGTCAGGTGATTTGATATGGATAGAAACAGAACCTGTATTAAGTAGATGCTGTCCTGGTGTAAGAAAGAGTTTCAGCATTGCTATAAAGGCAGTGGCCACCAGAGGGAATTGTTCTTCATGATATTGCAATAATGGATTCAGGCCATTATGTTTTGTCATAACCTATAAAATTGTGAAGTGCAAATTGTAAACAATAACGTAAACTATAGACTGTGGTTAGTAGCAATGCTTCAATATGTGTTCATCAATTGTAACAAATGTACCACACTAATGAAAGATGTTGTTAAAGTGGGAAAGTGGGGGAGAGGAAAGGGGTTGGATATATGGGAATCCCCAATATTTTCAATGTAACATTTATGTAACCTAAATCTTCTTTATAAAGTAAAATAAAAATAAATAGAGAAAATGGAAGGGTTTCAGAAACAGTGGCTCAACAAAGGGGAAAGTATCATCCTTAGATGTAACAATGCAGATTTTTGCTTACTAGGGTTTGTGGTAGCTCATTTCCATGTGTTAGTCCTGGTCCTCAGATTTTTCCATGTTGTTGCTCTACCATCTTGCAAGATGTTGTCCTCTTCTCCATGTATGTAGAGGTTTCACAGAGCATTCTCTCCACATTACTCAGTATGAGGAAAACAGTTTTTCACTTTGGGAAAATGATTTTTTTTTCATGTGGATTGTTTTTTAGGAAATATTCAATTCCTTGAATAGGTGCAGACCTTTTCAGGTAACCTATGTTTCTGGTGTGAACATCTTAAAAAATATTTCCTCTTATTTTTCACTACTTTTGCTTCATGTATTTCCTTTCTGAAAAACTCCACATTTGTCAATTGGGATTGCGTTAAATCTGTAAATCATTTTAGGTAGTCTTGACCTCTTTACCATATTTAGTCTTCCCATCCATAAACACGGATATCCTTCAATTTATTTAAGTCTTCTTCAGTTTCTTTTTAGCAATGCTTTGTAGTTTTCTGAATACAGGTCCTTTATGTCCTAGGTTAAGTTTATTCCTAAATATTTAATTGTTTTAATTGCTATTATAAATGGAATTTTTTCTGATTTCCTCCCAGATTGCACACCTGTAGCGTATAAAAAGGCTATTGATTTTTGCATGATAATCTTGTGTCCTGCCACTTTGCTGAATTTGTCTATTAGTTCTAGTAGGTTTTTTTTGTGGATTTTTCAGGAGATTCTAGATATAGAAACATCAACAAATAGTGAACGTTTTACTTCTTCCTTTCCTATATTTTGGTACTTTTTATTGCTCTATCTAGCCTCATTGCTCTAGCTAGAACTTCTAGCACAATATTGAATAACAATGGTGACATTTGACATTCTTGTCTTGTTCCTTATCTCAGAAGGAAAGCTTTCAGTCTTTCACCATTTAGTCCTATACTAGCTGTACGTTTTAAATATGTGCACTTTACCATATTGAGAAAGCTTCCTTCTATTCTTATCTTTTGTTATGTTTTTAATCAACAAAGGGTGCTGCATTTTGTCAAACATCTTTTCTGCATTAATTAACAGGATCTTTTGATTTTTCTTCTTCAATTTACCAATGTGGTTTATATACAATAATTGATTTTCTTGTGTTGACCCACCCTTGCATACCTAGGCTAAAACCTACTTGATTGTGGTATATGATTCTTATAATGTGTGTTAGGATTCTGTTTGCAAGTATTTTGTTGAGGAATTTTGCGTCTATGTTCATTAGAAATATTGGTCTGTAATTTTGTTTTTTAGTATCTTTATCTGGTTTTGGTATTAGGGTAATGTTGGCTTCATAGAATGAGTTTGTTAGCATTCTTTCCTGTTCAATTTTTTGGAAGACCTTGAGCAAGATTGGTATTAGTCTTTGAGTTATTGGTAAAATTAATCTGTGAAGCCATCTGGCCCAGGGCTTTTCATCTTTGGAAGGTATTTGATAACTGTTTCATTCTCTTCACTTTTGATTAGTTTGTTGAGGTCTTCTATTTAATCTAGGGTCAGTTAGGTGGTTTGTGTGTTTTTAGGAATTTGTCCATCTCCTCTAAAATTGTCTAGTTTTTTTTGGCGTACAGTTGTTCATAGTATCCTCATGTTTGCTTATTTCTGTGGGGTCACTGGTAAAGCCTTCCCAGTCATTCCTGATTTTATTTGCATCTTCTCTCTTTTTTGTCAGGGTAGCAACAGTTTTGTTATTTTGTTGATATTCTCAAACAACCAACTTTTGATTTTGTTGATTATCTTTATTGTTTTTGTTGTTGTTGTTATACGTAATTTCATTTATTTCTGCTCAGATAATTACTATTTCTTTCCTTCAGCTTGATTTGGGATTAGTTTGCTGTCCTTTTACTTGTTCCTCCAGGTGTGTAGTTAGATCTTCAAATTCAGCTATTTCTTCTTTTTTAATGTAAGCTTTGAGGTCTATAAATTTCCCTCTCAGCTCTGCCTTTGCATTGTCCTATAGATTTTGATATGTTGTGTTCATCTCAAGATATTTGTTGAATTCTCATTGAATTTCATCTTCACTCACTGATTATTTAAGAGTTTGTCATTCAATCTCCATATATTTGTGAAATTTCCATTATTCTGTCTTTTATGATTTCCAGTTTCATTATGTTGTGATCACAGAAAGTGTTTTATAGAATTTCAGTCTTTTTAAATTTTTTGAGACTAGTCTTGTGGCACAACATAAGGTCTATCTTCGAGAAGGATCCATGAGCAATTGAAAAGAAATTATATCCTGCTGTTTTTGGGTACAGTGCTCTATAGATGTCTGTTAGGTCTAGTTCATTTATCCTGTTATTCAAGTTCTCTGTTTCTTTATACTATGTACCGAGGTTCTATCCAATACTGAGAGTGGTGTATTTAAGTCTCCAACTATTATTTATATATTTTTATTAAAAATAATTTTAAAAAAAATTTAAAAGATACTTTGATTACATAAATATAACACAAAAATTAAAGGGATTCCCATATGCCCCACCTCCCATACCTCCCACAACCTACCACATAAACATCTATCATTAGTGTGGCACATCACCTCCAATGGATATACACATCCTGGGAATTTGCCACTAAGCATGGACCATAGTTCACACTGCAGACCACACATTCTCCCACAGAGTTCTGATTGTTATATGTTGATATAAAATGGCATATATCTGTCATTGCAGTGTCACTCAGGATAATTCCCAAGTCCCGAAAGAGCCCCTGTATTACAACTCCTTTTCCCTCTCCCTGCCCCCAAAGTGTCCAGTGGCCACTGGCTCCACATTGCTGTTGTAATTTCTTCCATTGCTTGAATCACAATATATCTATAACAGAATACCAGTAAGACCACTCTAGTCCATAGCTCTCCCCCAATCCTAAGGAGTCCGGGATGGTGATGTCGACTCCACCTCCAAGTGAGAGGGGGCTTATATCCCATGGAAAAGATGGATGGGATTATCCTGCCTGCAGCTACAGACTCTCTCCTTTCTCTGGGTTGGCCGTTGCCCATCATCATCTCTCCACCAGGTGCCCTGGGTCAGTCCATTGAGCTGTAGAGTAGGAGTTGCAGCTCCACTGAGATTCCAGGCCCAGCTAGCACATGGGCAGCCCAAAGACTCCAGTCTCTGGAAGTATACCTACAAACTCCAGCACCACATATAGGTTTGAAAAGAAGGGACAGATGGACTATGTACAGGGAAGACATATTTGAATCCAACTGTCACTCTCAGGAGCACAGATCCCAAAGTAGGGCCCAATGATAAGGCACCAAACTCTGGAGCTGTCTGCCCTGATATAGGCCCAGAGCCTTCAGGAGCCCCTCTATTTGGGGTGATATCCACATTGGAAGCCTATGAGGTCCTACTGAGATGTGCATAAGCGTTACCTCTGGGATGACCTCCCCTTCACTTTGAAGTTTCTTACCCATATGAACTCATTTGTCTTTATCCTTCCCCCTTTTATTCAAGGTCTTTTTCCAGTTGTATTGCCACTTGGCACTTGTTATTAATCCGTCATTACCAGGGAGGCTTATCTCAGGAGTCATGTCCCATGCTGGGAGGAAGGTAATGCATTCATATGCTGAATTTGGCTTAGAGAGAGGCCACATTTGAGCAATAAGGAGGCTCTCAGGAGGCAAGCAATCCTTAGGCACCCCATAACAAAAGGCTAACTTTCAATTTCAAGAGCAAAGACTCATAAGGCTAGTCATTAATAACAAGAGCCCATCGTGGATCATCCTTTGCCAGACAGTGCCGCTGCACTTGGGGAACTGTTCCTGCTCCCTCAGAGAATGTAGCAGAGCCCTCCAGGGTTTGAATTCAGTATTCTCTTATTTATTGAGTTATTCTCCACCCACTGTGACCATGAACCATGAGCATTTGAACAATTTTATATACGTTTTATGTATGTTCATGTGAACTTCCTCCCTTGCACCCCCCGTTCCTGACACCCCCCACCGATCCTCTCCTGCCCCAGTTGTAACTCTTCTGTTATTCAAAGCTTCTTTAAAGATGAAGCCAATACAATTAATAGGGAAATGAAATAATAATGATAAGTTTAAACGTAAGAGATAAAATATATGAAAACTTAAACTAAAACTAAAATAAAATTAAACGATTGGGATATTTAAAAAATGGGGAAATTTTTTTAAAAAAATTATTGACATTTTGCCTTTTATCACTGCAATATCTGGTGTCCAGTCTGTACCGTTGCACCTTCCTCCTCTCACTCCCCAGTGTCTCACTATTTTTCATTTAATTTACAAAGAAGTTTTAGGTCACAGCAAAGTTACACACAGAATACAAGAGACACTCATATACTCTCCTCCCCCTTTCCTCACCCCATATTAAAACCTTTTTGTATGTGGATGGTAGCATTGTTATAAATGTTATACCGATAGTGAAACATATCTACTAAACATTGTCAATGGTTCACAGTATGGTTTACATTTTAGACCATACAAGTTTATAAATTTTGGTGATATTTACCATGTCCTGTATCCATCACTGTAAGGTAATGAAAAGCACTTCCACTGACCACTAAATACCCCCTGTTTGAACTATTCTGTTCCTCCCTCCCCATCCCTCCAGGGCCCATGATGACCCCCTGGCTTGACTCATTGGATTACAAGATTCATAGTTACAGCAACAAGAGGTCTTGACACACTGGTTTGTCCTCCCCTATTAGGAACCGCGCTCACTCATAAGAGATGGCCACCTGTCTATTCCTGAATGAGTCAATACTTCCAAAGATGGGAGTCCATTTCCTTCCTGCTCATTGTGTGGTTCTCCATCCACTGATACAACACATTATGACAGGATGAACACTCACACACTCCCTAGAAGCATGCTCCAGCTTTGCACTGTCCCAAATGCCCCCCTCAACCAAAATGCAAAACCAGTGACACTTCCTTGTCATATTGTCATAAGAGCATTCCCACCTCTGTACTTTCAACCTCATACCCACAAATCCCAAGTTTTCACCTGGTCACTCTCCCATCTCTCCCCCCAGTATCCTGGGTATTCTAACCCACCCTACCCAATCTACCCACCTGTCAACCCTGCACCAACCAACCGAACAATATCACTACCCACCTGTCTTATCCCTTCAATAAATAACTACACTCTAATACTTTACCATAGATTACATCTGTATGGGTGACAGCTCACAACTTTCTCTTCTCTTTCTCTTTCTTGGAAACCTATCTTTCAGACAATAGTTCTCAGAGGCTGCTCTATTTCCTTAATTCATTTCAGTGAGGTCATGTAATGTTCATTCTTCAATACCTGGCTTGCTTCACTCAACATAAGGTCTTAAAAATTCACCCATGTTTTTCCGTGTGTTAGCACTTTATTCCTTCTTACAGCTGAGTAATAGTCTATTGTATGTATGTACCACATTTTCTTTATCCATTCATTTTTTGATGGGCATCTGGGTTGATTCCAACTTTTGGCATTAGTGAACAATGCCGCTATGAACATTGGTGTGCATAACCTGTTCCTATCTTTGCTTTCAGTTCTTCTGGGTTTATACTCAGCAGTGGAATCACTGGATCATATGGAAGATCTCTTGTTAGTTTTTTGAGGAACTGCCAAAATGCCCTCCACAGTGGCTGGACCATTCCACAATCCCACCAACAGTGGATAAGGATTCTCATTCCTCCATATCCTCTCCAACACTTATAGTCTGCTGTTTTTTTAATAGCTGCCATTCTAATGGGTGTAAGATGGTATCTCATTGTAGTTTTGATTTGCTTTTCCCTAATAGCTAGCACTGTCGAGTATTTTTTCATGTGCCTTTTAGCCATTTGTTTTTCTTCCTTGGAGAAATGTCTTTTCAGATTATTTGCCCATTTTTTAAATGAGTTGTTTGTCTTTTTATTTTCAAGGTTTAGGATTTATTTATATATGCAGGATATTAGGCTCCTATCAGATATATGTTTGCCAAATATTTTCTCCCATTGGATAGGCTGCCTTTTTATTTTCTTGATAATGTTCTTTGAGGTGCAAAAGTTTTTAATTCTGAGGACTTCCCATTTTTCTATATTTCCTTTTGCTGATCATGATTTGGTTGTGAAGTTCATGAAACCATTTCCTATTACAAGGTCCTATAGATGCTTCCCTATATTATCTTCCAAGGTCTTTATGTTTTTGGCTCTTATATTTAGACGTTTGATCCATCTTCAGTTGATTTTTTGTGTAAGGTGTGAGATGATGTTCCTCTCTCATTCTTTTGGATATGGATATCCAGTTTTCGAAGCGCCACTTGTTGAAGAGGCCATCTGCCCCAACTGATTAGGCTTGATGGCCTTGTTGAATATCAGATGACTCTATATGCGAGGATTTATATCAGAACTCTCAATTCTGTTCCATTGGTCAGTATGTCTATCCTTGTGCCAATACCATGTAGTTTTGACCACTGTAACATTGTAGTAAGATTTAAAGTCAGGAAGTGTGATACCTCCAACTTCATTTTTCTTTTTCAATATGTCGTTGGTGAATCAGGGCCACTTACCCTTCCAAATAAATTTTGTTGTTAGTTTTTCCAGTTCCTTAAAAAATACAGCATTGATCTTTATTGGTATTGCATTAAATCTGTAGATTAGTTTGGGTAGGATAGACATCCTCATGATGTTTAGTCTTCCTATCCATGAACAGGGAATATTCTTCCATTTATTTAAGTCTTCTTTGATTTCCTTTATCAATGTTGTGTAATTTTCTGTATATAAGTCCTTTACATCTTTAGTTAAATTTATTCCTAGGTATTTGATTCTTTTAGTTACTAGTGTAAGTGGTATTTTTGTCTTGATATCTTCCTCAAATTGCTCAGTATTGGT
Source organism: Cabassous unicinctus (assembly GCA_029593785.1). Taxonomy (NCBI): domain Eukaryota; kingdom Metazoa; phylum Chordata; class Mammalia; order Cingulata; family Chlamyphoridae; genus Cabassous; species Cabassous unicinctus. The sequence goes on along the minus strand of JAQZBX010040366.1, from coordinate 11,145 downwards.
GTACAGAATTGCTACTGATTTTTGAGCATTGATTTAAGCCTGTGACATTACTGAATGCCTTTATAAATTCTAGAAGCTTAGTTGTAGCTTTCTCAGGGTTTCCTAAGTATAGGATCATATCGTCTGCAAATAATGAAATTTTTACTTCTTCTTATTTTTTCTTTCCTCAGTGCTCGAGGAAGTACTTCTAAGTCAACGTTAAATAGGGGTGGTGGTAGTGGGCATCCTTTTCTTTTTCCTGATCTCAGAGGGAAGGTTTTTAGTATTTCACCATTGAAGATGATGTTAGCTTTGGGTTTTTCATATATACCCTTTATGATGTTCAGAAAGTTTCCTTCTATTCCTATCTTTTGCAGTGTTTTTATCATGAAAGGGTGCTGTATTTTGTCGAATGCCTTTTCTGCATCTATAGAGATGATCATGTGATTTTTTTCTTTCAATCTGTTTATGTGGTGTACTACATTGATTTATTATCTTATGTTGAATCATCCTTGCATACCCAGGATGAAACTCACTTGGTCATTGTGTATAATTCTTTTGATATGTTGTTGAATGCGATTATCAAGTATTTTGTTGAGAATTTTGGCATCTAGGTTCATTAGAGAAATTGGTCTGTTAGTTTTCTTTCTTGTGACATCTTTGTTTGGCTTTCGTATTAGGGTAATGTTTGCACCATAGAATGAGTTAGGCAATATTCCTTCTACTTCTACTTTTTGGAACAGCTTAAACACGATTGGTTTTAGCTCTTTCCAGAATGTTTGGTAGAATTCAGCTGTGAAACTGTCTCATCCTGGGCTCTTTTTAGTTGAGAGGTATTTGATGACCGAGTCTATCTCTTTACTTGTAATTGGACTGTTGAATTCGTCAATTTCTTCTTTTGTCAGTGTAGGCTGACTGTGAGTTTCTAGGAATTTATCCATTTCCTCCAAATTATCATTCTTGTTCGCATATAATTTTTCAAAGTTTCTTCTTATGATGCTCTTTATTTCTGTGGAGTCAGTAGTGATATCCCCTTCCGCATTCCTTATTTTGTGTATTTGCATCTGCTCTCTCATTTTCTTTGTTAGTCTGGCTAAGGGTTTGTCAATTTTACTGATATTCTTGAAGAACCAGGTTTCGGTTTGTTTATTTTTTCTAGTGCTTTCTTATTTCCTGTTTCATTAGTTCTGCTCTAATCTTTGTTATTTCTTTCCTTCTACTTCCTTTGGGCTTTGTTGTTGTTTTTCCAGTTCCTCCAGGTGTGCAGTTAGGTCTTCAATTATAGCTCATTCTTCTTTTTAAAATATATGCATTTATGCCTATGAATTTCCCTCTCAGTACAGCTTTGGCTGCATCCCATAGCTCTTGATATGTTGTGTTGTCATTTTCCTGTGTTTCAAGGTAGTTACTGATTTCTTTTGAAATTTCCTCCTTGACCCACTGTTTGTGTAAGAGTGTCTTGTTTAACTTCCATATCTTTGTGCCTAATTGGTTTTCTGGCACTTAGTGTTTTCCAGTTGCATTCCATTGTGGTCAAAGTAATTACTTCGTATAATCTCAATCTTTCTGAATTCATTGAGAGTTGTTCTTTGGCCTATCATGTGATCTATCTTGGAATATGATCCATGTGCACTTGAGAAGAATGTATATCCCACTGTATTTGGGTGTAGCATTCTGTGTATATCTATTAGTTCCAACTCCTCTAATGTATAATTCAGAGTTTTTCTTATCAATTAATTCTCTCTCTTGATGTTTTTCTAATGGTGATAATGGTGTATTAAAGTCCCCCAATATAATTGTAGAGGCATTTATTTCTCCACTTTGTTTTTTCCAGTGTTTGCCTCATTATTTTGAGGCACCCTGATTAGGTGCATAAATATTTATTATTCTCTCCTCTTGAAGGATTACTCCTTTTACTAATATATAGTGTCCATTTTTTGTCTTACAATAATTTTGCATTTAAAATCTATTTTGCCCCCTTTTTTGGTTATTGTTTGCTTTTAAATTTTTTTTTCAGCTATTCACTTTCAGCCTCCTTTAGTCACTGGGTCTAAGGTGGGTTTCTTGTAGACAACATATAGATTGGTCGTGTTTCTTTATCCATTCTGCCAATCTGTGTCTCTTGACAGGTGTGTTTTATACATGAACATTCAGTGTTATTACTGTCAACGAATTTCTTACATCAGTCTTATTTTCTTTGGGTTTATGTATGTCATATGTTGTTTTTATTTCTTTTTGTCTCTTTAGTTGTTTTTACACTCTCCTCCAACTCTCTCTCTCCTGTTTTTTCCTTTCAACCTGTAGAACTTCCTTTAGTATTTCTTTAAGTGCAGGTTTCTTATTGGCATTGTCTCTTAATTTCTGTTTATCTGTGAATATTTTAAACTCTCCATCATTTTTGAATGCCAGCTTTGCTGGATAGAGAATTTGTGCCTGGAAGTTTTTTTCTTTTAGTATTTTGGCTGTGTCATACCCCTGCCTTCTTGCCTCCATGGTTTCAGATGAGAAATCAGCACTTAATCTTATTGTGCTTTCCTTGTATGTGATGGTTCTCTTTTCTCTTGCTGTCTTGAGCATTGGACATTTTGATAATTACATGTCTTGGAATAGGCCTCTTGGGATTTATTGTGTTTAGTGTGTGCTGTGCTTCCTGGACATGTACATCCATCTCCCTCAATAGGGTTTGGAAGTTTTCTGCCATTATTTCCTTCAACACTCCTTCTGTTCCCTTTCTTTTCTTTTCTCCTTCTGGTATGCCTATAATGCGTATGTTCGTGCATTTTGAATTGTTGCTTAAATCCCTAAGTCCCTTCTGGATTTTTTCTATCTTTTTATCTATCTGTTCTACTATCTGTCTGATTTCAGATGCACTCTCTTCCTTATCACTAATCCTTTCTTCTACCTGTTCAAATCTGTTGTTATGTTAATCCGGGGTCTTTTTGATTTCTTGGATTGTGCCACTCATCACCATTATATCCATTATCTTTTTATGTATGTTTACTATTTCTTCAGTATGTTCTACCAGTGTCCTCTTAATATCCTTAATCTCTTTCTTCACTTCATTAAGTTGGTCCATTATATTTGTTTTGACAACTTTCTTTAGTTGTTCAATGTTTGGCATCTCTTCCTGGTTTTTAGTTTGTTCATTGGACTGGGTCATGTTTTCCTGTTTCTCAGTATAGTTTGTAACTTTTTATTGCTCTCTGGTCATCATTTTATCTCAGTGGGTTTATTCCATTGATTAGCTTCTCTCTCTGCTCTAGAGTTTTATTTAGCTGGTAGTTCTGTGTGTGTTAAGTTTTATCTTTGAAACTTTGTTCTTCTTGTTCTATTTCCTTGCTTTTTTCTGTTCCCTTGAAGGAAATAGATTAGAGCCAGAGGAATCAGAAGAGGTAAGAAAGGGAAAAGGTAATCGTAATATTGATAAAAGTTAGCAGAGGGGCTGTATAAGACTTAGTAAAATGAATATTTAGCTCATGTAGACAGTGTAGAGTAATGGGGGGGGGAAGTGGAGTACCTACAGTGGACTGAGAAACCAAATAGAGGAAAATATATTGAATGATTTAAAAGGCCAGAATGGGGAGGAGAGAGAGGAAGAGTAAATAAATTGTTGAAAGGAAAAAATTAATAAAAAAGGAAAAGAAAAGAAAATAGACAAGATGGAAGTCAACACCCATGAAATTGAGGATGAATGAAAAAAGTTGGAATATAAGAACCACAACAGAAAGCAGAAGATGAAGGAAGGAAAAGAGATATCATTGGTAGACAAAATCAATATACACAGAGAATGGGAAATCAAGGAAGAAGAAGAACAGCAAAGAAGAATTAAGCTAGCATTGCCTAATTTAAAAAAGGGTGGCGGGGGGAGAGGAAAGAAAAGCAAAAAACAAACAAACAAAGAAAAACCAAACAAACACACAAGCAAGCAGTTAAAGCTAAGGAAGACCATCATTCCTTCTTGGGCTCTTGTGTAGCCTCTCAGCCTGCCATTGATCATCAATCAATTACCCTCCAGGCTTCTAGCTGCAGGTTTTGAGGCAGGTTTTAGCAATTAAACTAAGTTAATTTTTTTTAAGTGCCCTTTGTTATTTTTTTTTTTTTTTTGATAAATAAGGGGTCCAAAAGAAGGCCTCTTCTAGACCACCCCCTTCATCGAGGGGACCCTAAAAAGGCTCATGGAAATGTATCAAACACTTCCCACTGCCTGAGGCCCCCTGGAGAGCTGAAATTCTGATACACCTCAGTACAGAACTTTAAATTGGCTGACTCCACCCCCTCCAGAGCCAAGCCTCTCCTTCCCAGGGTGGTTAGGTCAATCAGTCTTCCTCAACAGATTCGCCACTCCCCTCAGCCTGGTGCCACTTCAAGCCAGCTGGTTTTCTCCCCAAAGCTGCAAAGGGGTCCAGGCAGCCAAATCCACAGAAAGGAAACCCCTCGCCCTCCTCTGCCAGAACCCTCCCACTCTCAGAGAATGCTCCCTCTCACCAGGTTCCCAGTTGGAGTTAGGGCTTGCTGTAGCCCTTTTCCCTGAGGGTGGGGCTTACCCATCCATGTCTACAATTTCCAGCTGGGGAAAAACACAATTTTATGTTGAGCAATCCACCTTACTGTCCAGCTCCTTCCAGATTGATGTCCCTAATGTTCTCGTTCCATGGGCTCCCAGAACAGACCTCTCAGGCAGGATCCTTTCCCCAATCAGCCGTCCTCTGTGATAGAGATGGTGAGTGCCCACGTAATCTGACGCCATCTTCCCTAACTCTTTCCAACTATTATTGTAGAGATGTTTATTTCTCCCTTCAGTTTTGCCAGTTTGTGCCTCGTGTATCTTTGGGAACTCAGATTAGGTGAATAAATATTTACTATAGTTATTTCCTCTTGGTGAATTGCTGGTTTTTTTTAATATGTATTGAAATTCTTCATCCCTTATAACAATTTTACATTTGAAATCTATTTTTTTCGATATTAGTATCACTACTCCAGTTCTTTTTTGTTTACTTTTTGCATTGAATACCTTTTTCCAACCTTGCACTTTTAAACTGCTTGTGCATGTGGGAAAATATTTCAATTCGATGCTACATATGTATTTGCCTTATTATATTGTTTGAAATATTTCATAATTAAATATTTTAATATTACCAAACAAAAGCAAGACTAAAGTCTATGAGGAATCAATGCATGGCCAAATAAATACCCTCAGAAGTTATTGAAGCATTTTATTGGTCTTCCTACAGGATGGCACTGCTGTTGGGTTAGGATTGTTTGCTGTCCTGACCCAGCTCTCCCACATGCTCCATAAATGCATGATTCTTCCTTACCACAGCTGTGTTGTGATGCTATATGTTGTGCATTGTGTGCTCCCTCCACCCTGTCCACACCACCAACTCAGCCCTGTCTCCCACATGCCCCTTGTCACCAAAACAAGCATTATCAGTACAACTTCAGCTGTAAAGTTTAAATATTAACCCAAATTTGAAAGTACCTGCACTGAGCCCAAAATTCAGAACCAGTAAAGAAAGGGATTCTCAGACCCTGGAAGCAATGTAGCAGAGTGGTTAAACTCACTGGGTAGGAATGCCAGCTCCTACCACTTACTAGTTGTATGCCTTGGGTCAATTAGTCTCAATGTCACAATTCACTTATTTCTATCATGGATATGAAAAAAGTAGCTAAGTTTTTTGTTTTATGTGAATATTAAAAGTTCAGGGCATCTGATATATAACTATCCAGGAGTCATTACTTTTATTAATTTATTAAGAGTGGATTGGATATTGCTTTAAATATTTCTTAAATCATGTATTAATTCTGAAGCCACATGTTCAATTGATAGCTGGCCAGCAAGCGTCAAAAGGAAAATACTTTCAACTCTGCTCCAAGCAGCAAATGTTATCAAACACTGTCATGGGTATTGTAGCAGGCACTAAGGCAGTCAAAATTTGTTTCCTACCTTCAATGAGCCAACCTCTGTCTTTTGTGAAAGACCCCAAACCAATAAAGTAAATCTCAAGGGAAAAGCTATTCACAGAAGATCCAAGCTGGTTGATTTCCTCCCTGACTTAAACATCAGAACCACAAGAGGGAAGGGGATGTGGACCTACCTTTGACAGTGGTGTGACCAGGACAGTCTGATTTGTTGACATGCAGGAGATGCTGTTTGGGAACTTGCCTAAGGTAATCTTCCAAGGAGCATCAATCTGTTGGCTAGTGAGGAAAACAAAAAGGTCTTTAGTAATGACTAATTAAGATGTAATGAAAAAAGACAATAAAATCTATTTCAAAAGGACATATAATTTAACTATGAGCTAGTTGGTGAGTCTTTGTCTTTTAAGCCGAAGAATTAATTTTCTTCATCTGAAATTCTGATCTCCTATACTATTTTCTCCAGAGAATGCACTTTGATAAATCACTGAGACATTTGGTGCCTGGAATGGGGGGAGGAGCTAATTATCCTGAGAGTGCATTTCATACATGGGATTCTCCTTACATTTAAGGAGATGTACCTTTTCAGCATTTCTGCAGTGCCTATGCCATTAATGACCCTGACATCTGTCTCCCTGCCATTGTCACATTTTAGGCTTTCACCATTTATGCCTCAATTACTGCAGACCCACGTCTCTGGTCTATTACACTGGTCTTTTTCTCTTCGAATCTTCTTCCACTCTGCTGTCTTTCTGAAGTGTAAATTTGATGACAGTTTGCAGCTTTAAATCCTCCAATGCTGTGGGCACTTGGGCAAGGAAATATTTGCAGGAACTTTCCCTTCAGGCTCTCCCTGCTTGTGAACAATTGTAAGGTGAGGGTTTTCTTAGTTTGCCAGGGCTGCTATCCAAATTACCACAGACTGTTTGGTTTATACAGTAGGAATTTATTGGAGGCTATAAGCCCAAATTTAAGGTTTTGACAGGCCATGCCTTCCCTGAAATCTGTTGAGTTCTAGTGGTGGCTTGCTGGTAGTCACATAGTGATTTAGTACTTATCTCTTCTCCTCTGACTTGTAATTTATTTTTATGTGAATTCCCCATCTTTTTTGCTTGTTTGTTTAATTTCTTAAATCAATTTTATTGATACATACTAATAAGCCATACAATTCATCCAAATTGTGCAATCAATGGTATTTATATACTCACATAGTTGTGCGTTCATCACTTCAATCATTATTAGAGTATTTTCATTATTTCAATAAAAATAATAAACAAAAATGCAGATAAACTAACAAGAAAATTCCTCACCTCTCAATCTCTGTATGTTTCCCTGGTTGTACATAGCTGCTGTTTCTGGCTATTTTAGCACAATTATTTATTTGTTAATTAAGCAATTTGATTGAGATATATTCACATAGCATATGATCTATCCAAAGTGTATAATCAATAGCTTTTATTATAATCATAATATTGTACATTCATCATCTCAAAATTTCTAAAACAATTTCATTACTCCAAAAAGAAATATTCCACATCCCTTGTCATTCCTTCTGCAGACCTACGTAACTACCAAATTATTACCTATAACACCTCTAAAAGAAATCATAAAATATTGCAATAATTCTCTCTCCAGAGTCCACCACTGTCAACCAGTTTCTTCTGTATCCTGTAAGCCACTCATACAAACACAAAAACATATATACACAAAACAGACACACACAGTTACACGCAATACCTTTTTATATAGATGGTAGCCTCTTTATTTTGGCATATTAATAAAAAATATAACAAAAAGATGCAGGTCAAAAAGTACACATTTGCTCACCTGGGTTAAGAATCCTCTAGTCATGTGCCTTATTACCCACTAAAATGAATGTTCCCTGAAAACGGACTGTGCTTTTGTTGGCACTTCCCTCAATACCTAGCACTATGACTTACACACAACTAACATTCAATGTATACAATTCACATCCATTTAAACATTTATTAAGTACCTACTCTTGCTTAAACCTGGGTCTGTCCCAGCTCTCAGGTACAGTGTTATGTGGGCAAACTTGGAGAGAAGGCAAGGGCAACTATTTGACTTGTTCTCCCTCATGCCCTATCGAAACATACCCAGAACCCATCCCTCTACTGGCTTATAACTTGTCTGTCTGCCATGTTTTCCTGGTTCCCTCTGCTTAATAACAGATGAACAGAAATAGCAGCTCACTCCTGGAAGTCTGGCCTGCCCTAACTGGCAGTCTGCTTGTGATGATGGTCTAACCCCCACAGACTGCTTACACCAGCATTGCCAAGGTTGAGCAATTTCCAGGAGCAAAGATTCTATTTCTTGCCCTCCACAGGGCAAAACAAATGCCAATTTGGGAATAACAAATCCCAGCACCTGCATGGTGTGTTGATTCTCCCTGAGGTACTAGATTGGTTGTGCTGGCCTCTGGAAGAAATAGGATTATTTCTTTTTAATTTTCAGATGTTTTTATTTGTAATAAGATCACATTTCCAATACTTTATGTGCACATACATGCATATAAAACAGGCATTATTTCACTTGACACTTAGGGTAACAAATTTTTTTATTTTATATTTTTTATTATATCTGGTTCTAGCAACATATCCATCTATACATTGAATAAAATGTGAAAATGATTGTTTTCTTTGTTTTTTTTTTATTAGAGAAGTTGTGGGTTTACAGAACAATCATGCATAAAATACTAGGTTCCCAAATATACCCCTATTATTAACATCTTGCAGTGGTATGGAACATTTGTTGAAATTGATGATAGCACATTTTTATAATTGTACTATAAACTATAATCCATGTTTTAATTTTTGTTCTGTAAGCATATATGCAATCTATCATTTCCTGTTTTAATCACATTCAAATATATTTTCCAGTTCCGTTAATTACATTTTTATGCTGTTTTACCATCATCACATTCATTACAAAAACAGTTTTACCATTCCAAACAGGACCCCTGTATATGTTAAGTCTTTACTTCCTGTTTCCTATTCCCACCCCATCCCCTGGACATGTTAAATGAAATGTTAGACACAAAAGGACAAATATTGTATGAGCTCACTGATTTGAAACAATTAGAATAAGCAAAAGCATACAGTCAGAATCTAAAATATATGTTATAAATGATATTTTAAAAGTATTTTCTCATGTGACTATAATTGGTATGTATTGTGTGGAATTAGTGGTAAGGAGTTGAAGATCCCTGGATTTTGAGGAACAGCTGAGTAGTTCTGGAAAAATAAAGCAAATGTGTAGAAAGGATGTTCATTAACCTTCTATTCACTCTATTAATTTTTTTTTTAATTTTTAAAATTTTTAAAGATTTATTTTATTTTTATTTATCCCCCTGGCCACCTGTGCTCACTGCTGCTCTCTGTGTCCATTTGCTGTGCATTCTTCTGTGTCTGCTTGTCTTATCTTCTTCTCTTTAGGAGGTACACGGGAACTGATCCTTGGACCTCCAATGTGGGAGAGAGGCATTCAATCACTTAAGCCACCTCAGCTCCCTGGTTTGCTGAGTCTCGCTGTTTCTCCTCTGTGTGTCCCTTTGTTGTGTCATCTGGCTGTGCCAGCTCTCCATGGCACAGGCCTTCAGCTCTCTGTGGCATGGGCTGTCAGCTATCCATGGCATGGGCTGTTAGCTCTCTGTGTCACAGGCCTTCAGCTCTCTGTGGCATGGGCTATTAGCTCTCTGCAGTGAGGGCCAGCTCTCCTCCACCAGGAGGCCCCTGTAGTAGACTTGAGCCCAATCACTTGAGCCACATCTGCTCCCCCTCTTTATTAGTTTTAGATTAGTAAATTGAAAGATTATAAAACTTTACATCAGGGATTGCAGAGAGCCCTATGAGGCCAGGCATATTCATTAATGAATAAAATGGACTGATGTAAGATGGATTTTTCTTCCCTGAATCTTTACCTGGCTCAATCTTAATTGTCCTTGCAATGTCCCTTTCATCTTCAGCCCCACAAGAAAGCTCATAAATGATGCTAAATCCCCTATGTCCAATCCTATTGTAAGACCCATGGTGCATCTTAATTGACTAATTGCCTGTGACCTTTGTAAGTTAAGTGCAGCTTCTTTTTATTTTTCTTTAGAGTAGTTGTAGGTTTGCAGAAACATCATGCAGAAAATACAGAGTTCCCATATACCCCAGTCATATATACAATTTTTCATCTTAGTAGTATGGTAATTTTGTTACAATTGATGCTACAATACTATTGTAATGATATTGTTACCTGAGGTCTACAGGTTGTATTTAAACATTTTTACAATTTTTATTCTGTAACGTATGTACAATCTAAAATTTTGCCTTTTTACCGATTTCAAATATACATACAGTTGTGTAAGTTATATTCACAATGTTGTGCTACCATGAGCACCATCCATTGTCAGAATTTTTTCGCTTATTCTAAACAGAAATTATATACCAAATAAGCAGTAACTCCACATTACCTACCCCCATCTCAGCCCCAGTTAAACTGCATTCTATTTTCTAGCTCTATAAATTTCTATATTTTTATTATTTCATATAAGTGAAAACATGGAATATTTATTCCTTTGGTGTCTGGTTTTATTTCACTCACAAAATGTCTTCAAACTTTACATATATTGTAGTAGCCTTCAATACTAGATTACTTTATTTTATTTTTATTATTATTTTTTATTTTTTTATTTTTTTATTCGTAAAAATCCAGATTTTTCACAGTACATACCAATATTTGTAAAATGATATATAAATACCTATGCATATATGTGCATTTTCTTACATAAATCTTATTTTATATATATATATTTTTAAAGGTGCTTAGATTACCTAATTATTATTCAGAAATTACAGGGATTCCCATGTTCTCCACCTCCCACACCTCCCACAACATCCCACACCAACATCCTTCATCAGTGTGGGACATCATCCGCAATGGATATACACATCCTGGGGCCTTGCCACCACGCATAGACCGCATTTCACATCGTAGACCACCCTCTCTCCCACACAGTTCTGCGTGGTATATGCTGATGTAAAATGGCCTACATCTGTTGCCACAATGCCACTCATGACAACCCCCAAGTCCCAAAAAAGCCCCTATATTTCAACTACCTCTCCCCTCCCTTCCCCGAAAATGTCCAGTGGCCACCGTCTCCACCTCACTGTTACAATTTCTTCCATTGCTTGAATCACAATATACGACAGAACACCACCAAGTCCATTCTAGTCCATAGTTCTT
>JAQZBX010040365.1:0-22693 GCA_029593785.1 Cabassous unicinctus | reverse complement strand
TTAAGTGATTTTTTGAGCCTCTTCCAGATCAACCCCTCCTCCCAGGGGACCCTAAATGGGGTCTTGAAAATTTATTAAGTGCTTCTTACTGCCTGACTCACTAAGGAAAGCTGAAATTCAGATAGATTTCCATGCATAATTATTAAGTTGACTGACCTTGCCTTCTCTCAGGCCAAGCCTCTGTATCTCAGGGCAATTAGGTAAATGAGGCTTCCTCAGCAGATTCGCCTCTCTCATCAGCCTGGTGCCACTTTGAGATTGCTGGTGTGCCTTCCAAAGCTCTAAGGGGGTCCAGGCAACCAAACACACAGAAAGGAAACCCCTCTATGCCCCTTGCCAGTACCCTTCCACTCTCAGGAAATGCTCCCTCTCGCTGGGTGGCTGGCAGGAGTTTGGGCTCACCCTGGCTCTGTGTCCGGAGTGTGGGATTTAGACATCCATGATTTCTGTGGGGCTAGAAACTCATGCTTTTATCTTGAGCAATCTATCTTCCTGTCCAGCTCCATCCAGAAAGATGCCCCAAAGTCTCCTGCTCTGTGAGCTCCCAAAACAGCTCACTCAGGCTGGATTCTATGCCCAATCAGCTGTCTTTTGTGAGAAAGATGGTGAGTGCCCACTTAAACTGATGCCATCTTGTCCCCCATTCTAAGTTTTTAGCTAAAAGTCAAGCTAACATCATTCAAAATAATTTTAAAATGTGGAAAAACTATTTCTGAAGAATATTTGAATTACACATATGAATGGAGTTGAAAAAACTAGAACACAGATGTATTGTTCGATATCACATCTGCAAACAATAAAAGGATATTCATTAAACAAAATTTTGGATGTTTAAAAAGGATAGACTCAAATTTTAGGAAATATATCTAATATAAATTAAATCACATTCCTTTATGTTTTCAGAATGTTATTTAATTAAGAAAAATTCTGCTTAGGATATCAAAATATCTGTGGAATATTCTGCTCAAAGCAGTTTTAATCTCTCTCTTCCTCAGGCTATAAATAATGGTGTCTAAAAGCAGGGGTACTATGTTGTAAAATATGGCCATGAGAAGATTGCTGAGAGATGTTTTATTTGTAATGGGACCAAAGGCAGCAATCAACCCAGAAACAAACAAACAATAAAAGATAATTGCCAAGTGTAGAGTACAGGTGCATAGTGCTTTGTTTCAGGCTTCAACAGAATGAATCCAAAGAAATATTGAAAAAATATCAATGTAACACTAAACTTAAGAGTAGAACATAATAATAAAGCACAAGCACTTAGAACTATGGATATAGACTTAGAAAACTGAACATCTGAAGATGAGATCCTGAAAATTTGAGGTACATCACAGAAATATTGATGGGTCACATTGGACTTTATGAAGGGAAGCTTGAATATGGTGTCTGTGTGGATAGCAGAAAAGAGCAACCCACATACCTATAAACCACCAGCTGCCTATGTGCACAGACACAGGGTAACAGTGAGTCCATAATACAAAGGGTGGCAAATGACAACATAGTGATAATAGGACATCACCATAAGAAATAAAAATTTTGTGGATCCAAACAAGATAAACAGGGAAATGTAAGCAACACGTGATGAGAAAGAAATCAGTGACCTGCCAGTCAGAAATTTCACAATTAATTTGGAAACAGTCCTGAAATACAGGACTGGTTAATATATTGGAGAATGCAAATGCATGTCATTTACAGTGACAAAAGCAGAAGATTCACTGTCAGGGATCCTAGATACATCATTAAGAACATAAGACCTTACAGGACATGGAATTCTTGGGGTGTTGCCTTATCCAAAAGGAGGAATACTGTGAAAATGGTGAGATTGTCCATTTTTCATAATATGTTTCCATTTCCCTGTATTCAAATTATAAAATTATAAGAATACACTAAAATTAAATCCATGGAACTCACAAATAAATTGCTGCTTTTTGTATCAATGTATTGTTTCTCATGAGGAATTCAGTAAGAGGAAATGGACAAATGACAGTGTTTTGAAACCAATGAATTCACTTATTTCTCAATAAACACTTTTTCTTATGTCTGGTCTATGTTATTTTTACCAATCATAGGATTAAACAACTGAAATATATCAAATAATATAAAATGAAATCAAGGTCATAAACTCTTCAGTTATTGAGGCAAATTTTACTATTTTATTAAAATATATTTTCAATCTCTTTCAGGAGGCACCCAGTAATAATTTTCTTCATTAACACCTATTCATTTCATATATGACATATAAGAGAGCCTCTAAAGCATCTCTTCCAATTAAACATTGAACAGGTTTTCTCCTCATGTTCCAGGTAACAAGCATGATTGCTGATATCACCTCAACTTTGGCTAGCTGCATAAAAATTGCATTCTGTATAATAGTTAGTGAATTGTTCTGAGGTTCATCTCAGAATGATTTTAATACATAGGTAACCAGTTGAATTATGCCTCAACATACTGTCATTTTGGTGGTTTTCAATAAGACAGTAGTGTAAGATATTTCTTTCCTCCTTTGCCCCACAGTCCATACATTATTTGAATTAATTCAGGAAATAATTTATTCCAAACTTCCCATTGCAGTGTGTACCACAGTTCCCTTTACTTTCTTATGTGTACACAATATCTAAGCAAAGCATTGCACTTGATATTACTCTTTCTAACAGTACCCTTCCTTCCATCAGACATTATGTAAATAATGAAAGAACAATTAATTTTCCATTCAGATATATTGCCTACGTGCTTTTCCAGATTTTTCTGAAATCTTCTCATTTAAAATATCTAAAACTATTTTACTTGGGCTTGTTTTGAAGCATACCAAATAATAATTAAATTGTTTCAGTATTAATTATGCTTTCAATTCTATAACTACTTACTTCGAAGAAACTAAGTTCAGAGTAATTTAATTTTGCATGTGAAAAATACAATTGAGATGTAATATCTATTAAATTGTAAGGTATTCCATTTTATTAATTATTTTAATATAATCCATTTGTAACTAAAAGTAGCAAATAATTTGATGAGTATTTTAAGTAGGTAATAATTTTAATAATGTTGATTTACTTCATTGATTATATTCATAAGATTTTCCAGATTTTTGCAAAATGTTTTTGTAAATGTTTATTCTATAATCATTTATGTTATGCATATTTTTCTATCCTCAATTTTATTAGGAAGAGAAAGTCTTTTAACATATTTTATTAAATAAAAAAAACAATACTCAGCAATTAATTTGATGCTATTTACTAAGAGATGGACATTAAAAATATCCAGATGAATTTTTAATTTCCTTTATCAAACCACACATCATTATTGATCCTTGTAAGTCTCATTTCTTTCCTCCATCTCTTCAGATTGCACCTTTTTACTCAGTCTGTAAAATTCTCAATTTTCCCTAGGTATAATTTTCCATGCATCTTATACTTCAGGTTACATCATGATGATTAAATGCACAGCCTTGGGCAAAAGAAGGAGAGGGTATTCATTGTTTACCTCTGCTCTTTATTACCTCAGGGGTATGTAGAAGTAATTTGCATCACAATTTTCAAATTTGGAATTGAACAAAATGAGTAGGATAGCTACTCATCATCAAAGGTTAAAAACATGAATTACAAAAGTATAAAAAGTCTGCATAGGGCATATAAACTTCATAATAACCTGCAAATAAATATAAGAAATTGTTCCTAGATTCAACTGTGGTAGGCAATGATAAGTGTTACAGGGTCAGTGATTGGGGCATATGTGGGGAGGGGTTCTCTTTGTCAGTGATTGGTTGATATGTGAGGAAGGGTGCACTTGGTCAGTGATTAGGGGATATGTGGGGAGGGGTGCACTTGGTGCATAGCTTTATGACATACAAATATGTTCAAGTGGTCATGAGGTGTTGTCTCAGTTGATGGAAACCCACATAATAACTGAAAGAATATTGAATTCCTATCCTGGGAAGTCCTGTTCCACTCTCTAATAGAGCAACAAGAATCCCCCAAGTACATGGACCACGCTTAGCAAAGGAAGACAGAGCAATACTTCAGTCTCTTGACATTGATGGTTGTATTTATGTATCTTGTTCTTGTGAAAGTGAAACATATTTTAATATTATATACTGCCTAGTAGCTACCTCCCGAAAGCCTCCTCATTGTTTAAATGTGGTCTGTCTTTAAGCAAATTCAGTATATATACTCACTACATTACCCCCAGTTTTGGATATGACTCCTGGGGATGAGCCTTCCTGGCACTGAGGAATTATTACCAAGGACCAACGAGCAATGCATTTGGAAAAAGACCTTTAACAAAATGGTGAAATATTAAATGCAAATGAGTTTTAATGGCTAAGAGATTTTAGACTGAGATGGGAGGTCAGTCTAGAGGTTGCACCTTTGCACATCTCAGGAGGATCTCATTGACTTTCACAGGAAACAGTGCTTCAAACAGCATGGCTCTTGAGGGCTCTAGAGAAAGCTAGACAAAGACAAACTCAGTAATGCAGCACCCTGTCATTGGACTGTACTTTGGAATATATACTTCCCAATATAACAGATTTGCACTCATTTATAATTTCCCTACACATGCTTCTTCTGCCTTTTTAATTTGAACCTATAATTAGCAATATACTCATTAAGTATATACCCCAGAAACATAAATCTTAGGTCTGTTAACATGCTCATTTAGCCCTGAATATCAACAGAGTTGTAAGATCTTCTATCCATTTCATTAGACTCACCCAGGACAGGAAACTAAAGGATGATGATGGACAACACCCACCCAAATAACAGAGAGTATCCACAACTGCTGGTGAGAGTTCCATCCATTGCTTCATGACATATAAGACTCCTCTCAATCAGAAGCAAAGTGGGCATCACCATCCCCAAACACTTGAGATTCAGGAATGGGGGATATCTGGGAAGATGTCTCAGAGTAGCTTGGCAGGTGTTGACCATTTCACAAAACAATGGAAGAAGGCAAAAAGCTATCCAGTGGAGCCACTTTTGGGATCTTCAGAGCAGGATAGTATTGTGTAACATCCATGAGTGAGAAAGACAGAGAGACAAAGAGGCCAAAGGAACACCTTGTGTTACACACACCTGTGCCTGCGAACAGCACATATCCTCCAACCTTAAGATGAATAGCCTCAGTAGAATCCCTGGCTCACTGTAGGCAAATGAGAGGGGAAAATTGGTCTTCTCTGGGAGGAAGAAGGTTCTGGAGGAGAGCAAAGAGAAGTTTATCTTCAGGGAGATTGGCCGACTGAGCCAACTGTGAATCTTGTCTGTAGCCAGCCTAGAAAGTGGAATTTGCAAGTGACCCTTCTGTGGGGGGATATGATGGGCAAATAAGTGTGGAACAGGTACCCAGCAAACTCAGAGAGAAAGAGAAGTGTAATTGGGAGGGGAGATAAGCTAGGCCTTACTGAAGGTAAAAATTTAAAAAAATAAGTAGCCTAGCCAGAACTGAAATGGTTCAAGGAAGAGGAGAGGAGTTCAGAAAAGACAGGTTGTTGCAGCCACTGGCACTGGGTGTGAGGGTCACTATGTCAGTGAGAAGGTGGGCTAACAGCCCTGGATAGAAGGAAGACTGGAGAGATAGGCAGCAAACTAAGAGAAATCCAACTTGCCTGAGGGGATAGAGGGAGGGGAGAGGCAGATAAACTTCTAGAAAAATAATTAAGCTGTAGAATATGTGTAGCTCATGGGATGAATGCTTGCCTCACATCTACTAGGTCCCTGGCTCTCTTATAGTTCCTTTTCTATCTTCTTGTTATTAATAATATTATTGTTTTCCTCTTTTTCAATCTTTCATTTTCTATGGTCTTAAAACTTTTTAAGGGAAACATGAACACTTGCAATGATATAGAATAAGTGGAATCAAGTGTCAAAGATGAAACAAATGGGAAGAGGTGCAGAATATGAAACAACTAAAAAGGATGTACAAATAAATATTATGAACCAACTTAATGAAGTGAAACAAGAGATAAAGGATATTAAGAAGACACTGGGAAACATACAGAAGAAATTGTGAACATACATTAAAAGATAACGGATCTGGTCTTGATGAATGGCACCTCATAAGAAATAAAACAAAATATGCTAGAATTATATTACAGCAGATTTGAACAGACAGAGGAAAACATTAGTGACTTTGAAAATAACATCTTAAATTACACAGGTAGTAGAATAGATAGATAAAAACTTTTTGAAAATCAACAGGCACTAAGGAAATTAAAGGACAGCATGAAATGCACAAACTTATGTATTAAAGGCATCCCTGAAGGAGAGGAGAAAGGAAAGGGGGCAGAAAGAGAGGTGGAGGAAATAATCACTAAAAATTTCATAACTTTCCTGAGGGACATGTATATACATGTACAAGAGCACAGCACACTCTAAACAGTATAAATACTGAAAGGTCTACCCACAAGACATATACTTATCAAATTGTCTAATGCTCAAGACAAAGAGAGAATGCTGAAAGCAGCAAGAGAAAAGAAACCAGTCACATACAAGGGAAGCTCAATAAGATTAAGCACTGATTTCTCATCTGAAACCATGGAGGCAAGAATGCAGTGGTATGACACAGTTAAAGTGCTAAAAGAAAAGGAAAAAACAACAACTACTACTACCAGCCAAGAATTCCTGTATTTAGCAAAATGGGATTCAAAAATGAGGGATAGTTCAAAGTATTCACAGATAAACAAAAATTTAGAGAAGTTGTCAACAAGACACCTGCCCTTCAAGGAATACTAAAGAGAGCTCTGTATGTTGAAAGAAAAAAACGGAGAGACAGGGTTGAATGAGAGTGTAGAAGGAAAATTACCAGTAAGAATAATTAAAAAGATAACAAATTAAGATAAAACAAAATAGGACATATAAAAAATTAAAGATAAACTGGCTAATGTAAGTATTGCCTTAAGAGTAATATCACTGAATGTTAATGGATTAAACTCTCCAAACAAAAGAAACAGATTGGCAGAATGGAATTGGAAATATAACCCTCTATATGCTGTCTACAAGAAATTCACATTAAATCCAGGGACACAAGGAAGTTGCAAGTGAATGGTTGAATAAAGATGTTACACGCAAAAATAAACAAAAAGAGCATTAGTAGTTATACTAATATGGGACAAAATAGACTTTAATTGCAAAACTATTCCAAGAGACAAAGAAGGACACTATATATTAATAAAAGAGGTTATCTATCAATAAGAAAGAACAATCATAAACATTTATGCACATAACCAGTTTGTCCAAAAATACATGAGACAAAACTTGGGAAAAATAAGGGGAGAAATAGATACCTCTGCAAATATAGTGGGGAACTTTAGTACATAATTATCACCATTAGACAGAATATCTCAACAGAACATCAATAAAGAAACAGAGACCTTGAATAATAAATTAGAGATATAGACCCAATAGGCATATACAGAATATTACATCCAATTATACCAGGATATACATCCTTCATAACTGCATATGGGTCATTCTCCTGGACAGACAACATGCTAGGCCACAGAACAAGTACCAACATATTCAGATAGATTGAAATTATGCAACATAATTTTTCAGACAACAATGGAATGAAGCTGGAAATTAATAAAGGACAAAGAAACAAACTAGACACAAATATATGGAAGTTAAACAACACCCTGTTAGGCAATCAGTGGGTCAAAGAGGAAATTGTAAAAGAAATCAGTAACTACCATGAAACAAATGAAAATGAGAACACAACAATATCAAAACTTATGAGATGCAGCAAAAGCAGTGATGAGAGGGAAATTTATAGCCATAATTGCTAATTTTTAAAAGGAAGAAAGAAATAAAATTAAAGACTTAACTGCACATATAGAAGACCTAGATAAAGAATAACAAACTAATCCCAAAGCAAGCAGAAAGAAGAAAATATCAAAGATTAGAGCAGAATTAAGTGAAATTGATAATAAAAAAAGAAGAGGAGAAAAAACTTACAAAACCAAAAGCTGTTTCTTTGATAAGATTAATAAAATTGACCAACCCTTACCTAGACTAACAAAGAAAAAAGAGAGATGAAAATACATAAAATAAAAAATGAGAGAGGTGATATCACCACTGATCCCACGGAAATAAAGAGTATCATAAGAGTGTACTTTGAAAACTTTTAAGCCAAAAATGTGGATAGCTTAGATGAAATGGACAAATTTCTAGAAACACACAAGCAGCCACATTGATGGTAGAAGAAATTGAAATTAGCAAGTCAATCAAAGGTAATAAGTTTCAGTTAGTCATCAAAAATATCCCAACTAAGAAAAGCCCAGCAGCAAATGACATCACAGGTGAATTCTACAAAGCACTCCAAAAGGAATTAACACCAATCCTGCTTAAACTCTTAAAAAAAATAGCAGTGGTTGGAACATTGCCTAACTCATTCTATGATGCCAACTTCTCTCTAATACCAAAGACACATAAAGATGCCACAAGAAAAGAAAACTACAGACCAATCCCTCTAATGAATCTGGATGTTAAAATGTTCGTTACGATACCTGCTAAAAGTTTACAACAACACATCAAATGAATTATAGACCATAATCAAGTGGTTTTTAGCCCTGGCATGCAAAGGTGATTCAACATAAGAAAATCATCGAATGTAATACACCACATTAACAGATCAACAGAAAAAAAACACGTGATCATCTCTCTTGTTTCATAAAAGAATTTGAGAAAATACAACATCCTTTCTTAATAAAAAACACTTCAAAAGATAAGAATAGAAGGAAACTTCCTCAACATCATAAAGGGTATGTATGAAAAAACCCACAGCAAACTTCTTATTCCATGGTGAAATCCTAAAGATTTCCCTCTAAAATCTGGAAAAAGACAAGGATGCACAGTGTAGGTGCTTTATTTAATATTGTGTTTGAAGTACTTGCCTGAACACCTAGGCAAGAAAAGGAAATAAAAGGAATCCAAATTAAAAAGGAAGAAGTAAAAATATCACAGTTTGCAGATGCCATGTAACAAACCCTGAAAAACCTTCAAACAAGTTTCTAGACCTGATAAATTAATTCAATAAAGTGCCAGAATATAATATTAACAGGCAAAAATCACAGTGATGGGGAGTAGTGGACCTGGGCCATGACTCTAAATCTTACGAATAAGATCAAGTTTTCATGGGGTAATGTCTTCATGAGTGGAGAATTTTACAATAACCAAAAGAAAATTAAATTTCTATCCTGGGGAATCCTGCTACATTCTCTAATAGAGTGTCAAGAATGTCCCATGTACATAGGCATTGTCTAGCAAAGGAGGACAGACCATTAAGCCAGGACCATGATATTGATTATTGTACTTATGAACAATTCTTGTGAAATTGAAACATAGCTTAGTATTATATATTGCTTAAGAATTACTTCCTGAAAGCCTCCTGGTTGCTCAAATGTGGCATCTCTCTAAGCCAAACTCAGAATATAAACACACTTTCTGCCTCCCAGTTTGGAACATCACTCCAGGGCATGAGCTTTCCTGGCACCAAGCACCAACTAGTGATGCATCTATAAAAATACCTTGACCAACAGAGAGAACTATTAAATACAAATTAGATTTTATGGTTAAGAAGATTCAAATATGAGTCTGGATGTCATTTCAGAGGTTATCCTTAGGCACGTCTCAACAGGATCTCATTGACTGCCACAGTAAACAGTGCTTCAAATAACAGGGTTCCTGAGGTCTCTAGAGACATCTAGACACTATAAGCATGGCAGACAACCCCAGGAATTTGGCACCCTCTCAGTGGGCTTTACTTTGGAATATTTTATCCCCAGTGTAACAGAGATAGACTCATTTATATTTTCCCTGCACATTGCTCTTAGGCCCCTTTTATTTGAACCTTTAATTAGCACTATACTTGTTAATATATGTCTGAGAAAATTAAAAATTCAGTCTGTTCATATAGTGGTTGAGCCCTGGATCTCAGCAGAGTTGCAACACCTACTCTCCAGTTCATTGGACTCACGCAGGTCAACTTACAAAAGGATGATGATGGGCAACATCCATCTCAAAACACAGAGTTTCTACAACTGCAAGGAAAACAGTTCCATCCATCATCTCCATAGGATATAATCTCCTTCTCAATGAGAAACCTAGTGGGCCTCACCATCCCCATATCCTCAAGATTGGGGAATGAACAATGTACTAAAATGTTCGTGCACTTTTCTATTACTTTTCTTTTATAGATATTAATATTCGAGCAATGGAAAAACTTATATGCTTGATATAAAGGCAATGGCCACCATAGTTTCTGAGGGGAGACAGAGGGAATTGTAGGTACAATATGGTGGCAATTTTGGGACATTGGAATTGTCCTGCATGATGTTGCAATGATAGATACAGGCCATTATAGCTTTTGTAAACACCTATAAAATTTTGTGGGGCAAACTGTAAACTATAATGTAAACCATAGTCCATGGTTAGTAGCAATGCTTCAATTTGTATTCATCAATTGTGACAAATGAATCACATTAATGAAAGATGTTGTTAATGGGCGAAAATGGGGGAACTGTGGGGTATATGGGAATTTTGACATAACATTTATGTAATCTAAAGCTTCTTTAAAAATAAAAATTTAAAAATATTAAAAACTAGTAGTATTTCTGAATAACTATTTTAAGCAATCTGAAGAGGAAATCAAGAAAGAATTCCAGTTACAATGCAACTAAAAGAAGCAAATACCCAGGAATAAACTAACTAATTTAAAGGACTTGTACGCAGAAAATTACACAACATTGGTAAAGGAAGTCAATGAAGACATAAATAACTGCAAGAATATCCCACTTTCATAGATCAGAACACTAAACAACATTAAGATGTATGTCAACCCAAATTGATTTACATATTTAACCCAAAATAGAAATTAAAACAGCATTTTTTACTGAATTGGAAAAGTTATTTGTGAAATGTATTTGGAAGGGCAAGGGGCCTTTAATAGCCAAAGATATATTGAAAAAGAAAAATGAAATCGGAGGAATCACACTACCTGACTTTAAAACATACCACAAGGCTATGGTGGTCAAAACTGCATGGTATTAGCATAAGGATAGACATACTGACCAATGGAACTGATTTAAGAGTTCTGATATAGATCCTTGTATATAAGGTCAACTGATATTCAACAATGCCACAAAGCCCACACAACTGGGACAAAATGGCCTCTTCAACAAATGGTCCTTGAAAAAATGGTTATCCATATCCAAAAGAATGAGAGGGGATCAGCATCGCATGCCCTATATAAAAGTTAACTCAAGATGAATCAAAGATCTAAATATAAGTGTCAAGACCATAAAGCTCCTATAAGTAATTGTAGGGAAGCAAGTATGAGATCTTCTAGTAGGAAATTGTTACATAAACTTACTCTCAAAGCATGACCAAGGAAAGAAAAAATAGATAAGTGGAACCTCCTCAAAATTAAAAACTTTGCACTTCAAAGGAGTTTGTCAAGAAAATGAAAAGGCAGCCTATAAAATGGGAGAAAGTATTTGGTAAACATTTTTTTCAATAGGGCCTAATATCCAGTATATACAAATAATTCCTACATCTCTAAAATAAAAAGACAAACATGATATTTAATAAAGAGCAAGAGATTTGAATAGACACTTCTCTAAAGAAGAAATACAAATGGCTAAAAAATACATTAAAGATGCTCATCATCACTAATTATTAAGGAATTGCAAATCAGAAATACAATGAGATATCCTCTTACACCTATTAGACTGGAGGTTATTAAAAAGTGAAAACTACAAGTGTTGGAGATGATGTGGTGAGAGAGAACACTTATCCAATTCTGATGGGAATTTATAATTGCACAGCCACTCTGGAGGGCAACTGTCAGTTCCTCAGAAAGCTAACTATAGAATTGTCATATGATCCAGGAATCCCACTGCAGGGTATATACTCAGAACAATTGAAAGCAGGGGCACAAACAGATATATGCACACCAATGCCCATAGCAGCATTATTCAATATTGCTAAAAATTGGAAGCAACCCAAGTGTCCATGAACAGATGAATGGATAAGCTAATTGTGGTATATACATACAATGGAACATCACTCATCTGTAAGAAGCAATGCAGTATTAAGACATGGGATGGCATGGATGAATCTTGAATGCCATATGTTCAGTGAAGTAAGCCAGGCATTGAAGGACATATATTACATGTCCTCACTGATATAACTTAAAGAAATTGAGCAGACTCATAGAGCTGGAATGTGGAAGATAGTTTATCAGGAGACAAAAAGGGAGTAGAGTGTGGTGAGTCAATGCTCAATATAGGCAAAATCTATGATAAAGTGAAAGGGGGTGGATGGGCAGTGGATGGGGGTGATATTGGTGCAGAAATGTGAGGAGGAGTAGGGGGGTAGGGTTGGACTTTCAATGGAATTGGGAGGAAGACTGGAGTAAGGAAGAGGCGAAGTC
Organism: Cabassous unicinctus; assembly: GCA_029593785.1. NCBI lineage: Eukaryota > Metazoa > Chordata > Mammalia > Cingulata > Chlamyphoridae > Cabassous > Cabassous unicinctus. Next base: position 10,267 of record JAQZBX010040365.1, on the reverse strand, counting down.
TGTGGATGTGTAGATCTGTGGTTAAAACTACAATTGTGGGAATGTTCTTTTGGCAAATATGGCAGGGTAAGGTTATTGGTGCTAGGCATCAGGGACAGAGGGTTATATGAGATAGGGAACACCTGAGCATGCTTCTATAGAATATGAAAATGTTCATTTTGTCCTAGTGTGTTACTTCGGTGGGGGAGACCCACACAATAAACAACAAAATATTAAACTCCCATCATGGGGAATCCTGCTATGTTCTCAACTAGACAGGAAAGGATCTCTCAAGAACATAGGAAGTGTATAATCAAAGATCACAGAAAAATAAATAAAATCCTCAATATTAATGCATCGATCTATGAAGCTTATTCTTCAAAAATTGACACTTAGTGGTTACCATAGGTCCTGAGTGGATGGGGATGGACGATTACAATAGATGGAACATAGGGCACTTTCAGTGTTTATTCTACATGATCTTGCAAAGATGGATACAGGCCATTATAAATTTTGTCAAAACCTATAAAAGTTTTTGGTGCAAAATGCAAAACATAATGTAAACCATTGACCATGTTTAGTAGCAATGCTTCAATATTTGTTCATCAATTGTAGCAAATGTAACATACTCATGTAAGATGTTATCTATAGAGAAAAATGTAGGAAGGGAAAGGGATGGGATAAAGGGAATCTCTTATATGTTCTATGTGACTTTTCTGGAACCTAAAGTTTCTTTGAAAACAAAGTGAAAAAAAATTATTGGAAGAACATATAGAATAAATTGTCACTGTTCATAAAAGATAACATATATTATGGTTATGAAAGAAAATGAAAAAAATTAATTTATTTTAATTTTTGTACAACATTTGTTATTTCAATTATTATTATTCCTTCATTTTATTATATTTATGCATTTATTTTTGTTTTTGCTTTTGGGGAGGATTTGGATTGCAGAATGGTCACAACTGTAGTAGCAGAGGATCACTCCTGCAAAGTCTCAGGGATGGGGGTGGTGTGGGGATGTGTTCACGTAGGACATGCTTTTATGGAATATGAATATGTTCAAGTGGTTATGGGGTGTTGTCTCAGTGAGTGGAAGCCCACATAATAACTGAAAGAATGTTGAATTCCCATCCTGGGAAGTTCTGCTACTTTCTCTAATGGAACAGCAAAAATCTCTAGAGTACATGGGCATTGCCTAATGAAGGAGGACAGACCAAGGCTCTAGGTTCTTGACATTGATTGTTGTACGTATGAACCTTGTTCTTGTGAAATTGAAATTTAATTTCATATTATATATTAACTGAGTCATTTCCTGAAATCCTGCTTGTGGCTCAAAAGTGGCCTTTCTCTAAGCAAACTCTTCAAATATACTCACCATCTTACCCCCTGCCTGGGACATGACTCCAAGTGATGAACCTCGCTGGCACAAAGTGATTATTACCAAGCACTAACTAGCAATGTATTTGGAAAATGACCCTGAAATAAAGGGGGAAATACTAAATACAAATGAGTTTTTATGGCTAAGAGATTTCAAAGTTAGTTGGAGGTCATTCCAGCGCTTACAACTCTTACTATCCAGTTCATCAGACTTGCCCAGGACAACTAACAAAATGATGATGATGAAAAACTCCCATCACAAACAACGGAGAGTTTCTACAACTCTAAGCAAGACAGATCCATCCATCTGCTCCATGGGATTTAAGGGCCCCTTCAATCAGAATCATAGTGGGCATCACCATCCTAAAATCCTCAAGATTGAGTAATGAACAAATATATGGTAAATGCAACTATGGACTAAAGTAGATATTATTTTTCTTGCAATGGAAGAACTTGTAGCATTGATAGAAAGGTAGTGGCCACCAGAGGTTCTGGGAGGAGTGAGAATAAAGAATAGTTGTAACATGGGGCATTTTTCAGACATTGGATTTATTCTGAATGACATTGCAATAACAGATTCAGGTCATTATACATTTTGTCAAGATAAGAATGAGTGTTGCAAAATGTAAACTATAAAGTAAACTACTTTGTAAGAAATGTATCACACTAATGAAAGATGTTAATGGGGTAAATTGAAAGCAATGTAGGGGGTGGGGTATATGGGAATCCCCCAATATGTTCAATGTATCATTTATGTAATATAAAGCTTCTTTAAAAACAAAATTATTCTTTTATAAATTGAGGAATGAACAAATATAAGGGGGGATGCAAGTATGGACTAAAGTTGATGTTCTTATTCTAGCGTTGGAAGAAACTGTATCATTGATGTAAAGGCAGTGGCATCCAGAGTTTCTGAGGAGAGGAGAGCAAAAAATAGGTGTAACACTGGACATTTTTGGGACATTGGAATTTTCATGCATGACATTGCACTGATGGATACAGGCCATTATACATTCTGTCAGAAACTATAAAATTGTGCCTTTAAAAGTGTTATCTATAGTCCACGAGTATTTGCAAAGTTTCAATATGTTTTCATCAATTGTAACAGATGTGTCACACTAATGAAAGGTATTGTTAATGGGGGAAATTGGAAGAAGGGGAGGCGTTGGGGGTATATGGAAATCCCCTATTTTTTATCCCTCCCCTGGATGACTCCCTCATCAATCTGCTTGTTATCTGCTCCTCTTCTTTAGGAGGTCCTGGGAACTGAACCAGGACTTCCCATGTGGTAAGCAAGTGCTCAACTACTTGACCACCTTCTACTCCCTGCTGGTTGTCGTGTTTTCTCCTTGTGAAATCTACTCCTTGTGGCATCTGCTCATTGTGGCATCTGCTCTTCTTCTTTACGAGGCACCATAAACCAAACCCAGGACATCCCTTATGGGAGGTGGACACCCATTGGCTTGAGCCACATCTCCTCCCATCCCCTATAATTTTTATGTAAGACTTATGTAATCTAAAGCGTCTTTAAAAATAAAAAAAAGAATTCAAAATTGGTTCATTTTCAAATAGGCCTGATCTTTTTATGAATTTTATACAATAAATTCATTTGTTTGTCTCTTAATAGAAGGAGATCCTTGCACATGTGATATGACAATGTTAGGTAACCCTAAGATTGTGAGTTACTACCCCTGAAAGCAGCTTGGAGGAATGTTGCCCACTTGTCATTATAATTTGAGAGAGGCTAAGAAGTTCTAGGGAAATTCTTGGAAATGAAATTTCAAAATAGAATTATTGGCATAGCTACTTTAGTCAGGTTTCTCTAGGGAAACAGTTATGACAAGAGATATTGGTAAATAGTATGAGAGTATATAAAATTTTCTGATGTGACCATGGGGTTACACAAGTCCAAATTCCATAGGCAGGCTGCAGGCTAGCAACTCAAATGAAGGTCCTCATTGAATTCGCCAGGAGATGCTCACTATCTGAAGTACAGATGGGGATTTTTTCTCTGAATGATAAAATCAGTTCTCCTTTTAAGACCTTCAACAGATTGGATGAGATGTCACTCACTGCTGATAACAATCCTTCAATTGATTGTAGATGTAACCAGCCATCTATATAATCAACTGTCTAAAGAATAAAGTCCATGAAATGCCCTTGTGTTACAATTAGCCCAGTGTTTGCCTGACAATACAAATGGGCAGAATTACCTAAATGAGATTGCACATTTGCCTAACCATAACAACCCACCTCTTGTCAACTTGGCAACCATATATATGACCATACATAAGACTCTTAAAAAAAACAATAACAGACATATATATATATACACACACACACATACATACATATATAACAGATATATATATCTGTTATATGTGTGTGTATATATATGCCTAACAAGACTCAACTATCCTGCATACCACTGGAAATGCACTCAATCCCTCCAAAATATGGTTAAAGTCATTGGGCAATATTCACCTGACATTTTAAAATATTAGGACATGAAACTAACACAAATTGTGTCATATTATAAGAGGAAAGTTTAGGAAAGGAAACAAACATATTTGTTTTATGTGCATATATAAACATACTCATAACAAAACAAAGAATATATATTCATGACCATGACAGTCCTTATTTCTGTAACTGGTCAAATGGACAAAGATCATATGTATTAATACATTTTCCACTACCTACCCCATGTTCCCTTTACTCTCAATAAACACCTCAGCTGGCCGTGGTTCTTCACCTGGAAAATCAACCAAATTTCATTTCTGGAGATTCTGTACCATTGTTAATCCTGTGTGCATTGGATTGTGGCAATTTTCCATTGATTTGAATCACAAGGCATTGTAGTACTAAGAGAGGCCCTATGGGATCACCTATATTCCAGGAAAACTCTTCTTTACCTCCATTGTGTAAGTGCAGTCGTACTTCCCCTTGATAATTACAGACAATCACCCTAGCCAGTACACTAATTCCTTTCTTTGCCTGTTGATTCAGAGGCATGAATAGTCCAAAGTGGACTGGTGGTAGTTTTAACATCCAGTTCAATGAAACCATTTCTGTGTCTACTGGTTGTAGCATTCCTCCTTTTGTAACTAAGACTTGTAGACCAACCAGGTTTAAGGTTGCAGGGACAGGAAAAAATATTTCTGAGTGGATCACTAGCGATAATAGTGAGTGGTTCCACTCCCATATTGTCCCCTTGATTTCTGGACCAGTGAAACCTGGCTATTGGAGAAACAGCAACATAGAAAGATTGAGAGCATACACAACCTCCTAGTGACCATTTCCACTTACTTGACATCATAATTGAGTCTTCAAAAAGCCATTCCACAGTTCTACTAGTCCAGCTGTTTCAGGATGGTGGGGAACATGGTAAGAGCAGTGAATTCCATGAGCATGTGCCCATTCCTGCTCATCATTTGCTTTGAAATTGTCAAGTGTAATCAACCTGCACCACGTAGCAGACTGCCCACCTCAGGGAATGGTGCCATATCTAGGGCTGAGTATGGAACTCTGTTGCTGGCAGATTGGTCATTCAGTAGTGGTGGTAACCTATTCGGCCTTTATAGATATCTCCAGTCTTTCTATTTCCTTAGATAACCCTGACTAAACCAGCTTGGTACCAGAAGTGGTTCTTGAGAAACAGAATCATCTAAAAGGCATTTCTCAATTGGTTCTGAAATTTTTGCAATTAGCTCCCTACTCTGATTACATACAAGGGCATCAATGACTCTGTTTCCAGTAATCAAGAGGCCCCCGATAATCCATGGTGTGTATTGGCAATAGACATATGCAAAATATCACTACTGGATATGACTACTTCCATGCTTTAAGAGGCAAGGATCTGAGTGAGAGTAGTTTTAACACCTTAACAAAGTTTCTAGAGATAAAAGGTACAATGATTATGGCAGGCTGTTCCTAAATATGCTGGATACAATTCCAAAAGAAAGGGATGACCTGAAGGCTTCAAATTTTCAACTTAAGTGCCACATGAATAATGTGAAAATTTCTATGTGTGCTCTGAAAGAAAATTTTGTTTTGTGCAGCTGCAGCCTTGAAAGCTCTGAAATCCAGACTCAGAATATCATTGTATGAGTAGCAGAGTTACAATGGAAACTAAAATCTCAATCTTGCATGGTGTCTGCTGTGAAACTGAGGGCATTGATTGGAAAGGAGTGGAATCCTGAGGATTGTGATGGAGACATATGGGCTGATGCTGGATGTGGGGAAACTGAAACCCTAAATTCTGCTGAGAATTTGCCAAATAAACCTGTAATGGTCTGCCCTAAGGAGACCACACAATGTCAAGCTTGTAACACCCAACCTCTAGCCTGCACAAAGGAATCCTCTCCTCCTCCCTACCCTGAGGAGAAAACCACCCAATAACAAGACTGCATCACACAAACTGCAACTTGCCACAAGTAGTTCCAACCTCCCTTCTGTCTTGAGAAGTGTACCACCCCACTCTCAGTACCAAGAAGTATTAGCCAGTGTTCTCTGGAGAAACAGAAATGACAGGATATATCTGTAAACAATATGAAATTTTATAAAATTTTCTCAAGTGATAGTGGGCATGTACAAGTCCAAATCCTGTAAGGCAGACTGCAAATGTGTGATTGAGATAAAGTCGTCATTGAATTCCCAAGAAGATGCTGGTTAGCTGAAGTATAGATGGGGATTCTCCCTTTGAATGCTGAAATTACTATTCCTTTTAAGGCCTTCAATTGACTGGATTTGATGTCAGTCACTGTTGTTAGCAATCTCCTCTGTTGATCATAAATGCAACCAGCTGTCTTTGCAATAAACTCACTGATGATTAAAGTCCATTAAATGTCCTTGAATTACAATTAGCCCAGTGCTTGCTTGATGAAAAAACTGAACAGCATTCCTGGAAAAGTTGACATATTAGCCTAACTATCACAATACCCCTACAGATTATCAACACAGTTGTGAAAGTTAATAGGGAACTTTGATGTTTGGAGATAAGAAGTCATCTTTAGGAAAGCAGAAATCTTTCTTTACTTGGTATAGGACATTTTTTGGCTTCACAAGAGCCAAGGACTCTCTGAAATCATTTCACAAGTCCCAAGAAGATGTTTATCAACTTTCATAATCTCTTCATGTTCTTGGTCTTTATATTTGTACTTGGGCCAAAGAAAGAAAATATCTGAAGGATTGATTCACTTTATAGAGTCTACAAAGTTTCCTAATTTTGCAAGGAGATTTAGAGTGAAACAAAATACATAGAACTGGGAATGTTTGTCATATGAAGGTGACTGAAGAAATATGATGGCCAGGCATCTACTAAAATCATAGCTCTATTTTCTTAGAAATACAGCACACAGTAGAGGTTAATGGTAAGAAGGATACATATAAAAGTATGTTACCTGGGGTTCCATGGAATATGGCAAAACATAATTGAATAGAATTTACATAAATCATCCATTCTCAAGGTTTTTTTTTGTTTCCATGGAAACTTTACACCCTAAAAAGTATTGAAAATACTAAATAACTTCTATTCTCTGCTTATATCCATGGAAAATTACCATATTAGAAATTAAAAATGATTTATGTATAAAATTAATTAAATTATTAAAATAAGAATTAATTATAGCTTAATGCAATATTAAATTTCAAATGTTTATTAGTTACTAGATGAAATTAAATTTTGAGAAGAAAGAAATAGATTTTTACATTGAAAATCTAATTAATTCTGAATTACTGGGAGATAGCTGAATTATCATGTCTGCTTTTTCACTCATCTCATTGAAAATGTGTTTGTTTGTAGAGTCTAAAGAAAATATGGCTTTAAACAGATATATGGTTACAAAAGGAAGGGACTATTTCATTAGAGTGTTAACAAAATTGTTAACATTCTTCTTTACTGATAATATACAACACTAAAAATCAACAAGTAGTGATTTCTTAAATAGTTCCAATTTGAGATCTGGTGACATATTAATAAACCTCTAATGTTCTATTAGATTAATTCATTATCTATTTAATAGTTTAAATGGGTTTTACTCATTCATAATTTGATTACATCAAAATATTATTCATATGGGAAATTCTGGCTCACAAAATGATACAGATCTTACAAATATGGCCTATTTCAATTTACAACTGCAAAATAAACTGATTTATTAATATCACCAACAATCCTCTCAGGCAGCTACTTAAGTATTGGGAAACTCAAAAGCTTCTGTACAGGACAGAGATTTTTCTAAAATGCTAATTTTCATTTAAAACAAACATTACCATTAACATGTAATTTTAAATTTTTTTTACATTTTATTCATGTTCTTGAGAGCAGTTTCCAGTTTACAGATAAACCATACAGAAATTAGATTTCCCAAATATCTCCTACATGCACATTTCAATATTATTATTTGATATTAGTGCACTGTTCAAAGTTTCTCTTTCATTTTTGATCTTCTGTATAGATGGTCTGATAATTATTGAAAATGTCATAGTGAAGTCTCCTACTATTACTGTAAAACATTCTTTTTACCCTTCAAATCTGTCATATGTTTTGTGGTCCTGCTAGTAGGTGAATATGTATTTATAATTTTTGCATCTTCTTTTTTTTCCCCACTTGTTCTTTTTTTTTTTTTCTTTTTTAAAAAGAAACTTTAGATTTCATGTTACATAAAAAATATAGGGAATAATAGTAATTCTACTTTATTCCAGTGTTCATTACCCAATCTTGTGGATTTTAGGATGGTGATGCCCACTCTTCCTCTAATTGAGAGGGAGCTTAAATCCCATCAGGCAGATCAATGGAACTACCTTTCTTGCATTTGCAGACTCTCTCCATTCCTTGGGATGAATGTTGTCCATCAGCATCACCTTGATCATTGTCTGAGTGAATCCAATTAACTGGAGAGTAGGTGTTGCAACTTTGCAGAGATTAAGGGCCTGGCATGGGGCATGACTCTTGGGAATGAGCCTCCCTGGCACCAAGGGATTATTGGCAAGCACCAACTAGCAATGCAACTGGAAAAAGTCCTTCACCACAAGGGGGAAATGGTAAATACAAATGAGTTTTTATGGCTAAGAGATTTCAAAGTGTGTCAGAATGCCATTGCAGAGGTTTTGTTTATGCATGTCTTAGCAGGACTGCCACAGTAAATACTGTTTCAAATAGCAGGGCTCCTGAGGGCTCTAGAGACATCCAGACAATATAGGCAGGGAAGACAGCTCTGTAGTATGGTGCCTTGCCAGTGGGCCTTACCTTGGGATTTATGCTACCCAGAGTGACAGAGTTAGATTCTTTTGCTCTTTCCCTACACATGGCTTTTCTGTCCCTTCTATTTGAACCTTGTCAGATGTAAGTCCAAGAGACTTAAATTTGTGGCCCATCCACATGCCAGGTTGGCCTTGAAGCTCAACAAAGTAGAGCCTTCTTCTTGAATTGACCCCTTTATCAGTATGTAGTGTACTTCTTTGTCTCCTGTGACAATTTTTTTATTAAATTAGTTAAGGTTTACAGAAAATCATGCAGAAAGAACTGAGTTCCCACATACCCCTTCACACTTGCAGTGTTCTTTATCATTAACATTTTTTTAAAAGATTTATTTATTTTATTTTATTTATTCCCCCCCTTGCTGCTTGTGCTGCTGTGTCCATTCGCTGCGTGTCTTCTCTGTGTCTGCTTATCTCCCCCTTGCTGTGAGGTCTTGCCGCATCAGCCCATGGCGCCGCGTGAGCCGGCCTGCCCTCACAAGGAGGCGCCGGGAAGCGAACCCGGGGCCTCTCATATGGTTAACGGGGGCACTATCCATTGCATCACACCCGCTTCCTGCTGTGAGGTTGCTGCATCAGCCCACCGCACCGCTCAGGCTGGCGAGCCCTCACAAGGAGACCTCGGGACGTGAACCCGGGCCTCCCATATGGTAAACCGGGGCTCTATCCACTGAGCCACACCCACTTCCCTATCATTAAAATTTTACATTAGTGTGGTACCTTTGTTATAAATGATAATATAATATTATTATTACTATAGCAATAAAATAATTATTATACATGCTGTCCTATAACCCTCTGTCACCTGCCTTTTTGTTTTACTTGTTACATATTATATCTTCACACTCTGTATATCTGAAACCATAGATTTAAAATTACTTTGTGTGCACTTGAATTTTAGAACTATAAGAAGTAAAAAATGAAGTTATATACAAAAGAACAATACAATTTTACTGGTGTGTATAATAGTTACCTTTACCAGAGATTTTAATTTTTTATGTGAATTTGATCCACTGACAAGTGTGCTATCCTTTCAGTCTGAAAAACTTGCTTTAGCAAAACCCTGGTTTCTTTTGTTGGAAATGGAGGTCATTTGTCTTTATATCTTTCTCCTTTTCAGTGTAAACACTTAAAATTTTAAATTTCTCTCAATGCACTTCTTAATTCTATTACACCACTATCATTCACTACCATTCATTTAAATATATATATTTTTTAATTTTACTTGTGATTTCTTTTTGATCCCTAGATTGTTTCATTATATGTTGTTTAGTTTCAAAAAAAAATTTGTTGTTGCCTATATCTAAGTTATTTCCATTGTGGTCAGAAAACAAATGTTAAATTAAATCATTTTTAAATTTATGGAGGTTTGATTAGTGTTTCATATGGTATTCATCTTGATATATTCTCAAGGGAAATGACAAGTAAAAATATAAAGTATGCTAGTATATACCTCCAGAATTTTTAAGTGAACACATCTGGTAACAATTAAGGATTGAGAGGATTTTACACATCTTAAGCTCTCATTTATTTTGTTGATAGTGTGAAACATTTTAATCATTTTACAAATGAGCATTTTCTCACAAAGCTAATAATCACCTATATTATGTACCTGAGGTTTCAGTCTTAATTAATTACCTAATGGAAT
>JAQZBX010040364.1:0-22694 GCA_029593785.1 Cabassous unicinctus | reverse complement strand
GGGCCCTCCCCACCTTGTCGGCCACGCGGGCCCCGAGGGCAGGCACCTGCCTCCTCCTGCTTTGCAGTGGAAGGTCAGTTTGAGCTCAGGCCATGGGGCGTCCAGGGGGACCACAGGGTGGGATGAGCCCTGGGTTCTAACCTCTGTGCTGCCTCTTGCCAGCTGGGTGATCTGCGGCAAATATTGTTTCTCTCTGAGCCTCAGTTGCCTCATCTGTGAATTGGGTATATCAAGCCCATCAGGCCTGGCCAGGCCTTGCAGAGGGGTGGAAGAGCAGGGTTTCCTGTCTCAGGCTTCAGAGACCCATGAGGGAGCCAAAACCTACCAGATTTAGTATAGACAACCCTGGGGCCCGTGACTCAGGGCCTGAGAGGGAGAGAGAAGGAGGAGGGCTCCTTCATCTTCTGGTCCTGACTGGGGCCCGTGACAGGGAGGCTCCTGCTACCGGCCTTGACACAGGACCTCGGACAAGCCACTCTACCCCTCTGAGCTCCAATTTCTCCAGTGTCTGTCATCAGGAGCTCTTGCAATGCCTGTTTCCTAGTGTCTGAGGTTTGAGAACCTCCCCAGTCTCCCGTTTGTGATTTGTTTCTGGAATTCTCCAGGTCCTTCTGGAGTGTGGTTCACAGTCCCTTAGCCTTCGCCCCCTTTGCACACTTACAGCTTGCGTGGGGGGTAGGGAGGCCTCTTACTGGTTCTAAAAGGGCAACTAGGTCAGTGGCACAAACTCCTCACCCTCCTGTCCAGCTTCCCAGGAGCCAGAGAGCCCCACACTCCCAGAACAAGAGGCCTTGAGGCCGCCGTCTCTTCTCTTCCGTCTGCCTGAGCCGCCTCCCCACTAACCCTCTTGGCCATTTGCTCTTCTCTGCTTCCGTGATTCTTCTTTTCAAGCTGCAGCAATCAGAACTGAGGTCTGGTCTTGTAAAAAATAGCATCTTAATGACAACCATGACAGTACTAACGCGGTTGGAGTTTGCCCCTAATTTGCGGCCAGGTCTGCCACGGGCTGCTTTCCCGTCTCCCGTCGGGGCGTGTCACAGGCTCAGGGACGCCTCTCACCACCATGTACCCCAGCTCTGAGACCTGTGCCAAGTGTGGGCCCTGGAGTCACACCGACCCGAGTCCAAATGCTGGTTCCACCACGTGGCGCTGGGGCTTCCGGCCTTCCCGTGGTGTCCTCAGTTTCCCCATCTGTCCGAGGTGAAGAGTGAATCTTCCCAATAGGCTGGCTCACTGTGGTTCTTTGACTCAGCAGGTCTTAGGATTCGTTTATGTATCAGTGAGGGGTGGGACGCATGGCTCGTCCACCCTCTGAAGAACGCAGTGGCAGATCCCAGGCCCTCTCCTCGGCGAGCTCACCTCCAGGTTCAAGGAGGCAAAACCCAACCCCAAAGCAACAATTAAGTGATAATTCAGGTCATTGCAATAGACACACAGTATGCCACCAATTCCATCCTACTCCCCAGAAACCCACTATCAACATGGGAGACAGGTGATATTAATGTCATGACGACAAAATCATTATAAATAATTATGTTAATTGTTTGAGCATTTGTTATAGGGTTGGAACTGTAAAGTGTGTGTGTGAAGCATATTTTAATTCTCACAAAAACCCAAAAAGTCATATATGATCATTCTCATGGCACAGAGGAGCAAATTGAGGCTCAGAGAGGTGAGGCCAGTTGCTCAGAGTCACCCAGCAGAGCACAAAGAAGGAGCTGAGATTCAGACCCAGCTCTGTCTGATATGGAGGCCCATGCCTTTAATCGGGCTGCTCTATCCCTCTGTGCACAAACCTGTGGTGTCCCACGAGCCCTCTACGTGCCAGACCAATCCCAGCAGTAACATGCCTTCTCAGCACTGCAATTTTGATGGCAAGTGACAGAAAGCTCAACTCAAATGGGCTTAAATAATAGAGTTTATGGGCTTACATAACGAAAAAATAGGTCGGTCTTGCATGCTTCAGGCAAGGATTGATCCAGCCTCTGCATTGGCCTGTGGTTGACCAGATGTGGGTCATGTGCCCCTTCCTGGACCAATCACTGCACCAGGAGATGGAAGGCACTGATTGGGCTAAACTAGTCAAGACCTCCCATGGCCAGGAAATATAGGGCAAGATGAGGAAGAGGGAAGAAGGAAAAGGGTGCCGTGGAGGCAAACAACAAATAAATATCCATTGTGAGCTCATAAACGTGCTATAAAATAGATGGCATTCACCCCATTTAACAGATCAGAAAACGGAGTATCAGAGCCAGCCAGGGACAGGATGGCTCTCTCTGGCGGGGTAGGGAGTGTTCCCAGGAGAGGAGAGCCAGCTCCTCATCGTGGGTGTTTTATATAAAAAATCCTGCGTATACACACAGGCCAGACAGGCTTCTGTCCAGACTTAACACTTTTAACTTTGTCTAAGCACCCTTTAGCACCTCACTCTTGCCATCAAGGAATGCAATGAGACTGATTTTTTGCCCACCAAATGGGCAAAGGTGAACAAAAGGATGTACCACGATGCTGGGCGGTGTGGAGTGAAGCAGGCTTGTTTATCCCTGGCTGGTGGAGTGGAAATTGGGGTAAGCTTTCTGAAAGAGAGTGCTTTTATATTGTATTAAGAGGCTTGAACATTTTGCATCCTTGACTCCCAGCAATTTTACTTCCAGGAATCCATCCCTAAATGATGGGAGATGCAGATGTTGAATGATACACAAGTTGTTTGCAGCTGTTACTTGTGGTAGAGAAAAGCTGTTGCTGGGGATTGAGTCATGTCCCCCACAAAAGGCATGTTCAAGAACCAAGCCCTGGTCCTGTGGGTGTGAACCCATTTGTCAATGGGACATATGAAGATGTCACTAGTTAAGGTGTGCCCTGACTGAACATGGGGGGCCTTAATCCATCACGGCTGAAGTCCTTATAAACAAAGGAAATTGGACACAGAAAGAGAAGCCACAGGGAGCAGCCAGGAGCTGAAAGGCAACGGAACCCAGAAGAGAAAGGAGAAGATGCCTCCATGTGCATTGCCATGTGATGGAGAAGCAAGGAACCTCGAAGATTGTCTGCCAGCCAGAAGATACTGACCCGAGAGGAAGCAAGTCTTCTAGCCTCTGAAACCGTGAGCCAATAAATTGCTGCTGTTAAGACAACCCATTGTATGGTTTTTGTTCTAGTGGTTAAGAAACACCTGTAAACACTGTGATCTCAATTTTTTATATATACAGGTTGTGAATATGCATCTCAGGCCACCAACCGCAATGTGCAAAAAATGCAACCTTTATTGTTTTCTAACTGATATTAATTTCTATTTCAAGTCCCCATTCTGTCCAGAGGCAGAAAACTGATCTATCAGCTCAGGCCGCCTCCCCAGCTTCTTTTCCCCTTGTGCTGACACCCAAGATGTTCTAGTCTTGTGTGGTTGTCAGTCCTCGGTCCATTTAGTCATCTCCTGTCCCCTGTTCCTGGGAGTGTGGGCTCTTCTGGGCGCTGGGCTCTCTGCATGGAGAATGTTCTCTGTCTGGGTCACGGGACCTGCCGGCAGACATTTCTTCTGCTCCCATGCTGTGCCAAGGCAGGGAACTTGGGGTCTCCTTGCCCCCCTGAGAGCAGCAGCACAGGCTCCCTCTGTCTTAGGTCCCCACTTACATGGACGTTCCCCCAGTATGGGAGTGTCTTCTGGCCTTCTCTGATGCCCTTACGCTCAGCCCAGGGGCTTCTGCGGCTGGTCTGGGGTGGGGATCTTAGCTTATTTTCCCCTCTTGTTTTCTTCTATATCTTCCACCTTCTGCCAAAAGCCAAGGCAGTTGGCACAGAATGCCCAGCTTCCTGGGTTTCTTGGGAGGGGGGTTATACGAAGGGGGATTTAGGGGCAACCTTGGTTAGAACCCCAAATAAGAACAGCTAATATTTATTGAACACTTACCATGTGCGAAACCCGAATCTAACTGATTTGAGGTACTAGTGCATCTCTTTTTTTTTTTCTGGTCTTAAAAGCCCTCTTTGATAGTTGAGGAAACTGGGGCACAGAGAAGAGAAGTAAGCCACCCAAGGTTGCAAAGCCAGGAATGGCAGGGCAGAGTTAACCCAGGAAGTCCACTTCCAAAATTCCTGCTCCCATCAACCACCCCGGGAGGGGTGCTGGTGGAGAGGGGGATTGAGGAGGTTTGAGTACTCAGGGCTGGTCCAGAGCAGGAACGAAATTCAGGCTCTGCCTCCTTTCCCACTCCCTGCTGCCGGGCAGGGCGGAGCTCCCACTGGGATAAGCACAGGTGTCCTCTGCTCTGAGCGGTGATTAAATATCGGGCCGGCTGGCCTTGACCTCGGCTCTGCCTGGGGACTTGCCAATTGAGCCACCCCTTGAGGGTGCCAGTAGAGGATGCATTTTGCACGGGGGCTCTGAAGCCTGGCTCCTTCCACTGGGGTCCTGGGAAATCCAGGTTCCTCATACTTCCCACGCCCAGCCCCTTTCCTCTGAGCCAGTCCTAGGCACCCAGTGTGTGTGCACGCACATGTGCGTGTGTGCGCGCTGTCTACGTTGTCTCATTGGACTTCACACCAGTTCTACGTTATGATTTACCTTTTGCAGTTGAGGAAACTGAGGCTCAGAGAGATGACCCCAGTCACACAGCCATTAAGGGGCGGGGGCTTGGGCTTGAACTCTGCCTGACTTATGCTCAGCCCACTCCATCAGGGATGCTCATAGTAGGTGTGTTGTCCGTCCTTAGAGTTCTAGAATTGACCTGGTCTTTTGGCGAATGCAATCAGAGTTTGGGTTACAAGATGGAGAAGACACCCCCCAACCCTTCACAGCCATAGCTTCATTCGCTCCTCACTACAACCCCATGGGGGCTTCTCAGAGAGTAGAGTCACCTCCCCAAGGTCACACAGCCTGGATGTGGCCAAGCTGGGATTCCACTGGCCTGTCTGGCTTGAGTGCCCACAGCTCCCCTTGCCCTTTCTTTTCTCTGTCCTTTCCATGCTCAGGCTGTGGCCCTGGGACTTCTGACCCTGTGAGAAGCCTGATGCGAGGTGCTGTAGGACTCTTCACCAGCCTCCCTTTTGTCCTGGGGAGTGGGGCAACTGCAGGTGAGGGTGAAGGTCCTCTGGAGTCTCCCTGAGACATAAACAACCTCTTGCTTCAAACATTCTTGCCTCCCCTGTCCCTGTCCCCTGCCCCCCCTCTCACGGAATCTTCCATGCAGGGACAATGATGCTTCCAGGATCTGGGCATGGGGAGATGTACAGCGGGCTCCACCTCCTGCAGCCACCTGGTGGTTGGCGGATGGCAGTGCAGCCAATGCAGAGGCAGCCACCCCGTGGATGGCCATGGGCCTGGCGGTGAGTGTCCTGTGGGAACCTCAAAAGCCCGTCTAGCAGGCAGCGCCAACAGGCTCACCACTGCAAGGACCTGTTCCCTGGAGCACGTCTGTCTCAACATGGGTCCCCCCACCCCAAAGGCAGACCCTGAGACGAGGCTTGGTACAGGTCCCAGGAGGCAGGAGACAAGGACCAGTGGAGAGATCAGGGAGGGGAAGGACCATTATCGAGTTAACCTTTGACACAGGCAACTAGCCCTCCGTCTCGCTGAACCTTCTGAACTGTCCACCTGGGGGACAGAGGGAGAAGCATTTATCCATAGGCTCCCGGGCCCCCTGGCCAAGGTGTTCACTCCCCTGCACTCTGAGCTATGCATTCAGGAGACCCACTGCAGCTTTGGAGAAGCTCAGGGTAGGACGCGAGAGGTGAGTGTCCTGAGAGCCGCCAGGTGGAGCCCGGATGCAGCAGAGGCTGGAGAAGAGGGGCCCAGCACTGGCATCTCTGCCCAGCCTGGCTCCTCTCCCACCCCAAGCCCAGGCAGCCAAATGATACCCTGGCTCTGCCAAGGGTCTGCTGACTATGTCCATGCCAGGCGCTTTAAAAATTCATTGCTGAATGAATGATTAAGGGAATGGATAAAGGGATGCAGCAGTAAGTGATCCCTCTTATCTTCTGGAGTGGAAGGGCCACAGCTGGGCTTCCATTATTTTGTGTCTGTTCGAATTAGCATCTATTCTGTTCCCAACCCTGGGCTAAGCACTTTAACATACTTTATCTTACTTGATCCTCAGAATTCTCCCCAAGTTATAGAGAAGGAAATGGAGACTCAGAGAGGTGAAGGAACCTGTCCAAGGCCACACAGCTGGGAAGGGTGGAGTAAGGATTGGCAGCCAGCCCTCCCCTTTCCGCTCCCCACCTCCTGGCCTCACTTCCCACCCCCTGGCCCAGGTGGGAGGCAGGCATTGGAGATTTCAAGGAGAGAACCATGAAGGGAGCACTGAGTTGGAAGGAGACAGAGAAATGGGGGGCTGTGGGAAACTCTGCCCGGGGTGGGGGCTGTGTCTCTTCCAACCCTGACCACACCTTCCATCACGTGGCACTGCCTCGTCGTGGTACCTCACGCTCCTCCCTTTGACTCCCAGAAGGGCCTTCTCGGCTCATCTGGTCTAGGCTTTCAACTGATCCTTTTCAAGCAGTGAAGCCCTCTGTTGAAATGGCATCTTACACGGCTCCCAACACATCAAACAGATAAAAGTGGGTCTGGTTTGGTGGAGGCTGGGAGTGGGGGCCAGAGCTCCACATTCGCTTCCTCCCCTCCAAGATGCCCCTGAGGCTACTCCGGGGAACCCTGGGGTCCCAAGAAACACACTTTGAAAATCCCTGATCTCGTCCATGAGCGGATGGGGAGCCGGAGGCCCAGAGGACTCACTAGACTTGCTCAAGGTCACCTGCGAGTCAGGGGCCCAGGCAAGGCCTGGCTGCAGGGAGTCCAGTGCCTGTGTCCCCAGCGTCCTCTACATTGACGAGAGGTTCCGCGGAGCCTCCCAGAGCCGCACTCTGTAAAAATTTCCTATGCAAATGCCATGCCTGCCCCTGGCGCGCTGTTTGCTGACAGCCCGGAGCCTAGCGCTTCCAAATCCTTATCACGAAAGGGGGATCATAATTCTGGGCCTTCCCCCAGCCTGCGCTCCTCGTTGAGATAAGGGGCATTATCTGAGCTAGCGGAGCTCCAGGAGCGGCAGACGTAATAAATGGTGTTTGCACATCAGCACTGTGTTCGGCTGAATCTCCTTGAAATAAAGACACAGCAAGAGCTCAGTGGGTCCCAAATGCCCCAAGGCCTGACTTCCCCAGGAGACGCCCGAACCGGGCAGTGTGGGACCCTGGTGCTCCCCTACCTTGACTGGGCCCCTCTCTCAGTGGGAGCCCTTCCGGGAGACCCAACGGGGGCCAGAGATGAGCTCGGCTCACACCAGGCAGGGTGAGTACCTAGGGTCTGGTTGGCCTCCGTCTGGCTGTGTGACTGTGGCTAAGTCTCTGCCCCTCTCTGGACCTCAGTTTCCCCATCTGTACCATAAGCAGCTGGCCTGCCTTAGTAGGTCAGGCAGCCTTTGCCCTCTAAGCCCCAGATCAGGGAGCTCCCACGCCCACCCCGTGGCTGACTGGGCCCCAGAAAATGAAGCTTACATGTTACCCCCCCGCCGACTCTCAGGGACCAGCCGCACTGCCGCCTTCACTCCCCCACCCGTGACTCTTACCTCCTCCCTTCCCGAAGGGCCGACTCTAAAGGAATCCTGTCCTTTGTCAGCAGAGCTGCCTCCCTTGGCAAAGGGGCTTTCATCTCCAGGAGCAGGGCTGCCCGCCACATCAGCGGAAACCGGCTCCTGACTCCGGTGGGAGCCTCAGGGAGCCTGGCCTCTTGTCCTCTGGAATGTCACTGTTGGCACCAGCCGCAGGGTCTAACTGGGCTGGGGGTGGGGTAGCTCAGTGGTTAAGGGCGTGTGCTTTGGAGTCAGGCAGACCAGGCCTTGAATTCTGGCTCTGCCACTTGCTTGCTGGGAGGCCTTGGGTTAGTCCCTTAATCTTCATGAGCCTCAGTTTCCTTAACTGGGAGATGGAGGCTAATCATAGTATGTAGGTACCTTTTAGAACTGGTTCAGGAAATAAATATGATAAATAGAAAACACCAGCATGCTGTCTGGCACCTGGTGAAGACTCCACAAATATTGGGACACATGGATTGCCTTAAGATCCCTGGTTTTCCAGCCTTTCCTGTACCCACATCCTCTGCAATGAGACCTTGCAGTTCCTTTCTCTCACCAGGCAGTCTTTTCCCCTGTGCCTTACATCTGGTTTGGTTTGCGACTGGATTGGGCCAATAGACAGTGGCAGAAGCAACGATGCACCAGTTCTAAGCCGAGGCCTTGTATGTTTCCGCTTGCTTGCTCCTGCATTTCTGCTTTTGCCAAGGAAACATGTCCAGTCTAGCCTGTTGGGGGGTAGGAGCCCATGGACGTTGCTGAGCTGTCCCAGTTGCCCCAACCAAAGCCAGCCTAGATTGGCTGACAGCCAGCTGCCCCCCAGACACGAGAGTGAGCCCAGACATAACCAGAGTCCACCAACTGAGTCATCGACTCATGATCAGGATAAGTGCTCGTTGTTTTATGCTGCTGAGTTTCGGGGTGGTGTATTATTCAGCATTACCATGGCTCTAGATAACTGATACCGCTATTGTTATCATTAAACTCAGACCGACAGAGGTAGCCCTGTGTAACTTGCTGTCTCTACCTTGCTGCATGGCCTCTCTGAACTGTGGGCTCCTACCTGCCAAATGTCAGGAATAACACCCAGGGCATTTGTGGTTCCACTGAGGTTTGAACCCTGCCTCCACCCTTTCTTGCTGCTTGGCCTTGAACTGTCGCTTGACCTGTCTCAACCTCATTTTCTTCATTTGTTGGGTAATGAAACCATCTCACAGGACTGTTGTGTAGATTAGAAATTCTGATTTCAAGGGCCTAGTCCAGTGCTTGGCTCCTATTAGCTATTGCCATATAACAAAACACCCCAAAACTTGGAGCTTCACACAACATATTATGGTTTCACTTGATTCTCTGGGTTCATGGGAAGGTTTTTCAGTTCCAGCTGTTGTCAGAGTGACCCATTCTGCTGGTTTGCCTGGGACTGGGGCATGGGGGCGAGAAGATTTCTGGAAGTTGGACTTCTTGGTGCTAAAAATTGGAAAGTCCCAGGCTAACCGGCCCCAGCTGCTGTCCGGGGCCACTCATGCCGCTGCAGCAGGCGGATGGCCTGGAGCGTCCACCGGGGCTTCAGTCACACTTTGGCCGTTGGTGCTGGCTGTCAGCTGAGCCCTCGGCGAGGACTCCCTGCCGGGGCTTCTGGGCTCTTCTCCATGTGACTAGCTCGGGCTTCCTTACAGCACGGGCATGTCAAGGCAGCATTCCAAGAGGGAGTGCCCCATGAGAACGTGTCCAATGGGCAAGCACCTCGCAAGCTTCCCGTTGCCTCATGCTTGCTAATTGGCTAATTTGGCTAATGGGCCAAAGCATGTCACATGGCCTAGCCCAGCAGCAACGTGGGAGGGGTCTCCAGGAGGGGAGAAATACCTGGAGACGTAGTTCACCGGGGACCACCAACAAACCTGCCTACCACGGGCTCCAGAGGTGGTTTGGGCCGTTGCTGTGATTATTATCGATATAATGAGGGACTGGATTGATAGTCTCTGAGGTCCCTCCCTGCCAGAAGGATGAATGTCTCGCCCAGGGCCACCCAGGCAGGTGGTGGCAGAGCCAGATAAATCATGGAACTCACATCAGCAGCACTATTGGTAAGGCAATTGGTAACAGAGAAATGACCGGAACACACATTATACATCCGAGCATGTATTGAGAGTTTTAAATGTGGCAGGACCATCACAGGGGCAAGCCATTCTGTGCATGCAGTATTGACAGCCAACGAAGGGCTAGGAAAAGAGTCGGAGGGGTGGGGGGCGGTGGGGAGTGACTGGCCCACAGACCCCACCACCCTTCCCCACGACTGGTTGGAGGCCCTGCTGGAGAGGCTATGTTTTCAAACTGAGGCACAGAGAGGTCAAGTCACTTTCCCAAGGCCACACAGCTAGGACAGGCCAGAGCAGGGATTCCAACCCTGTCTGGTTGCCAACCCCAGGGTGTATTTTTCAGGCCATGCCCCCTCCTGTCTTTATAAAGCAGCCAGGAGTTTGGGTCAGGGCAAAGGGTCTCTTCTCTCCACCCCCACCTTCTCTCCTTCCCCCAGTCCCTGCGTCCCCTCCTGATGTCCCATCTCTGGAGGAAGGGGAGGGGGCCCAGGAAGGATTGTACCTAGTAGGTCTACGACCAGGAAATCCTTGTGTTCTTCATTCTAAGGCCCTCTGACAAGCAGCCTGCCTGGTGGGTAAGGTCAGACTTTGGAGTGGGGGGAATCAGAGTTTGAGGCCCAGCCAAGTCCTTGCTGGCTGTGTGACTTGGGGCCCCCCTGGGCCTCAGTTTCCCCAGATAACTGTGAGGATGACATGAGAGGATGACTATTAAGCTCTTGGCGCTGTGCCTGCCACCTGCACCCGGGAAAGCCCTGTAAATACTTTCTAGCATCCTGCTCTGAGACACCTGGGTTCCAGGGGACAGAGGAGGAAGGACAGGATGACAGATGACCTCTCTAGGCCTCTTTCAGACAGGATTCTCCTCCACCCCCCAGGAACGCGGGTGCCCAGCTCTCTGCCTCCCCCACTGCCCTATCTCCCCAAGCGCCAGCGGGCGATCTAAAAGGAAACTGGAGCAATCGCATGGATGGGCTGTCGAGTGATTTCTGGGAAGGGCCCCGCGTCCCTGGGAACGGTGACCTCTATTAATGTCAGCGTGTTCAAAAGCGGCACATTGGCCTGCAGCACGCCTCCCCTGCCCCTTTAAAGAACCCGGCGTCAAGTTTCAAAGACCAAAGAGGAGTGTCTGTGGAGGAATCTTCCATCAAATGCCGGTGACTGATAGGGGTCCTCAGGACAGCAGACACTCACCTGCTAGCGCGAGCAGCCCGGGGGTGCGGGAGGCCCGGGGGTGCAGGAGGCTTCACTCCTTGGGATAAAAGGGAGGTTCATTCTGAAGAGAAAACCTGAACAAGCAGCCTGTGCCCCGCTGCCTTCCTGCCGCCCCGTCCTTGGGCTCTTCCCAGGGCCTGGCGGGAGTGGGTCTGGGCAGGAGCAGGCCCTGGCTTCCTGGCAGGGCCTGGAAGCAGAGCCGTCAGGGGCCGAGGGGCCCGGGGTGACCAGGGCCTTGCGGGGGCTGGCTGAGCCTCCTCCTTGCATTCTCACCCTGTGCAGCCAGGGGCGCCTTTTGTTCACAGGCTGCAGAAGAAGGTGAGGCCAGGAGGGTTGGGGGGACTTGCCTGAGACCCCACAGTTTGCCAGGAATTGGACTCTGAGGCTTCAGTCTCTTTGCTCTACTTAGAATATGAGCCCTGAAGAATCCTTAAAAGCCACCAGTACCAACCACGGCATTTTAGAGTAGTGAAACAGGCCCAGAGGGGTACATGGCTGGCCCAAGATCACACAGCAGGCTCCTTAGAGAGGAATTTACTAGCAGAGAAACGAAGTGCAGCTGCAGCCCCGAGTTGGCCGGTACTAGGTTTAAGTCTGTCTCCCTCCTTCCCTTCCTTCTCCTTTTACAGCCAAGCCATGGGAAAGAAAGGGAACCGTGGTGAGGGGAAGAGGACGCCCAGGGGGCTGGGAGAGTGGCCTGGGCCACACTGCGAGTCTGGCCAGGGCTCGGTGGGGACAAGTCTCTCTTCCGTACATACCATTCCCTTCAGACTCCCACTCCCCTCCTACCTGCCACCCCCGGCTGTAATTCCCTTTTTCAAGCCTGGTACCCTGACTGGACTGTGAGCCTGAGTTGCTCTCATTGCAGAGGCTCTGGGGGTGGGCACAAAGCACAGACCTAAGTTTAAGTGGAATGTTTGTGAGCCGTGCCCCCCTAACCAGGGGCTGCTGCCTCCCAGGCAGGGCACAGCGCATGTGAGTGTGTGTGTGTGTGTCTGGGGAGGGCCCTTGGATCCCAGCTGCACCTTTGAGAAAAGGCCCCTGTGGCTTACGTAATGGCTTGGTGGGGGCGTCCACAGGCTTGTCTGGGGCCAGGGCCTGGTCCCTCCAGCCTCCATTCACGCCTTCTGCATTCCTGATCAATTCCCAGCTCCTAATGTGCCCAAGGATTGATATTCTTCCTTGGCCTGGCTGAAGGTGGATCGATTCCTGTCTTAAAGGCACAGGCCTCCCTTCAGAGTCATCAAATGGGTATTTTGTGCTGGTGGCTTTTTTTTTTTTTTTCCTTTTTAAACACTTTTGGTTTGTTCTTGTCTTACAAATATCAGGAGTTCTCATTCATTGATCCTGGGCCTGGGGCAGGTGCTGGGCTTGGAGTTTGGTGTGGGTGACCTCATTTCATCTCTGGGTAAATATTTCCATGATCTCTTTTCAGATGAAAACACCAAGGTTCAGCCTGGTGTGTTAACTTGCCCAAGGCTGCACAGCCACCCAGGGGCAGAGCTAGGACTCCAACCCCATTTATCTGATGCTGGGGTCCATCTGCATAATCCCTACTGGATGCAAGAGGCAGACAGAAGCACAGGGGCTGTGGGGCCAGAGCAGAGGAGCTACCCACCGTGGGTGAAGCCCTGGTCCTCCAGCCCCTCCCACCTCCACTAAAGGAGCCCCTGAAACCCTCAGCCCCCAGGTCCCTGCTGCATTTGGCTGCCTGGCCCCAGGACCCAGTCCTCCCCGTGGGGCTCTCTCCTCCCACCCCTAATGCAGCCTCCTGCACCCGTGATTGCAATTATGGCTGTGAACCATGGAATAGGGCGTGACTAGTGAATTAATACCCTTATCTCATCCCAGCCAACTCTGGGGCCCCTGCATGGCCCAGGCGGGGAAGGCCTTTTTTTAATCAGGCTGCAGGCAGTGCTCAGATTTTCCCTCTTAGACAAGAGGAAACACTTATCTCGCCTGCCGGCTGCTTCCCTTCCCTGTCCCCAGCCACTGCCTGGAATTGCCCCAAAGCTCCGGCTTCTCTCCCGAAATGTAGCCTGCGTTGCTTGCCTGAGGTCTCAGGGCGGGCGGGCACCGGAGCCCATCGGGTTCATTGCTCAGTTGCTCTGCAGGGAGGGACGAGGGCCGTGTCCCCTGGACGTGAGTGCACTCTGTCTGGCTTTTGGGACAAGGGCCACCCCAGGCTGTGAGCTCCACCTGCAGGACAGTGTTAGGCCAGCACGGAACCTGCCCAGAGAGGGGCTCAGCACGGAGGAGAAAGCGCGAACGGAGCCGCCTTGGGTCCTCTTTGGCAGCAGGTTCATTTTCCTCCTACCTGCTGGAGAGGGAGCGTCTTTTTTGCCAAGGGGACCCTAAGGGCTCTTGTCAACTAACTATAGAGGAGGCTGCTGATGTCGCTGGTGAAAAGCTTCTGCCTCCTTGGCGACTTTGGCACTTGCCGCGTGGGAAGCCCTCTCATTGTGAAGGAACCAGATTTGACTGTGATGCTGGAGGGAGAGAGAGAGCCCAGCCCCGCAACGCAGGCCCGAGCCCCCGCCGCCGCTCTCGGCGGCTCAGTGTGGCGCAGACTCCAGAGTGAGGTGGCCCTTGCTCAGTGGGGCTGGCTTCTGCCACTTGAAAGCTGTGCGTCTTTGGGCGAGCGATTCCACTTTGCTAAGTCCCCATCTCCCCTGCGAACCAGGGACGACACTGGCACGTCCTTCATGAGCAGATTGTGAGGAAACAAAAGAGTTGGCACGTGAAGGACCAGGAACAGTGCCCGGCACAGTCCCTGTCCACGTGAGAATCCTCTGAGGGGCATCTTACAGAGAAGGAAACTGAGGACCAGAGAGGGAAAGTAACTTGTCCAGGGTCACACAGCTGTAAAGAGACAGCTGGGATTTGCACCTCCTACTACCCTATGCCCTGCTGCCTCTCTTTAGGGGACAGGTGCCTAGGGCTCTGTTCCCTACTCAGCACATGACGTTGGGCAAGTCGTTTCCTTTAAGATGGACACAGTACCTTTCCTGAATGATGGCAGAGGGTTGGCGTAAATGGAATCGGCTAGACTGGAAGGGGCCTTTTAAAAATGAGGTTACTAAAGCCCAGAGAGGGGAGATTCTTCCAGAGTCACACAGCATTTGGGAGGGAGCCAGGACCTAAAGTTTCCAGCCTTCTGGGCCAGGGCCAAGAGCTGCCCTCTAGTGGTTCTCGCTCCTGCTCTGAGGCCCCTGGAGCCTTTCCCGCCTGGTGGGTGTCAGCCGACTCCCCGCTGGAGTCTCCCCTGCTCCTTGTTTCTCTCCCTCCTCTGCCTCATCCAATGGGTCTAAACTGTTTCTAGGGTGTATCCTCTGTCGGACAGGGGAGGCTGGGGCTGGGCTGGGCTGGACACACCCCGGGGAAGCCAGCATTCTGATTGGATCATCATTAAAATGCTGGACTGATCAGAAAGGGACTTGCAGTCTCCCCAGGCAATCACCCACTCCTCTTCTGCCCCATTAGGAGCCCAGCCACAACTTGGGGGGCACAGGAGGAAGCATCTTTGGGGGTCCAGAGAGCTCCCAATGCCGTCTCCCCTAAGTCTCAGGGACTCAAGGAGAGACCCTTAGAAACCAGCCCCAAAGCAAATGGAATGGGGAAGATGGGAAGGGATCCCAGAAAGAAAGATCCTGGAAATAAATGGGGCCCTGCCAGGCCTGAGATTGAAGGAGGTGTGGGCCCCATCTGGGAAGGCTAACGCTCGGATCCCACTGGTCTCCTAATGTTCATATTGGATTATTGACATCCCAAAAGGGAGCATCCTAAGAATACTGATACTTAAGGATCATAGGGGCCCTAATGTCTGGAAATTGTGATTGCAGGAGTATGAATCACCCAGGAACACTGTCATTAGAGTAGTATACAGACCCCATCTCAGGAAACTAATCTTCCCGGAGTACTGAACCCACCATGCTATTGGTAACCCAGGAGTGTTACTTTCGAGGTCTCCAGCCCCCAGCAGCCTGGCTTTCCTGTGAGCTCATTTCTGGCCTGGTGGGACCCCTGTGAATGATGACCTCCCTGGAGGGATTTTTGAGACATTCTTCTAGAACAGAGGCTCTCACACTTGAGCTCAGCACAGTTGCTGGAGGGGGTTCTTAAAACAGACTTCTGGCTGCACCCCCAGAGTTTCTGATACATCACGTCCGGGGTGCAGCCAAGAATGCATTTCTAACAAGTCCCAGGTGATGCTGATGCTGCCAGCCCAGGAGCCACTGTTCTAGAATCTAGAAGACTGGTGCCAACCCTGGCTGCACGTAACCATCACCCGTGGAGCTTCTAAACCTATGCCCATGCCCAGTGCCCCACTCCCAGAAGTTTATTTAGTTGGTCTAAGCTGGGTCAGGATCAGGCAATTAAAAAAGTTCTCAGGCGATTCTAGTGTGCAGACAAGAGCTGAGAACCACTGGGCTCAGCCAGGTAAGGGTGGTTGGGGTGAGTAAGCAGCAGCTGTATCCTTCTAGAAGTTCTCTCATGGGGGAAGTGAAGACAGACCATGGGGCCTTTGGGTAGACCCTTGGGCTTGGCTCCCAGCAGAGGCCAACCCCAGACTCGGGGACCAGGCAGCCCAGGACCCTCTCCTTGGAGCTTCTCCTGGAGCCTGGTCGTGCTAGGGGTTCATTCATTCACTCACTCATTCAACAGACGTGTGCTTGGCACCTACTATGTACAATGAAGATGCAGCAGTGAGTGGAACAAAGTTCCCTTCACAAAGTTCTCGTTCTAGTTCACAGCACCAATGTTGCAAATTGTGACACAAAGAGAAAGCTCTGCCCTGGCACCCAAGGGTTTCTTTGTTCATTCTCAAGGCCATCAACACGAAAGAAACCTGGGAATTGGGGCAAGCTGTGATGGGACAGTGCGGGAGACCCCCATCACACTCACTGGGTGTACTCTCCAAACCCTAGCCGAGAAGGCAGTCACGTGTTCTCCTGCTGGCAAAACATGGTTCATCTCCCAGTAACAAGTAGCTCCAGCAGATGACAGCAGGGACTGCTCCATGGTGCCCCTTCTCTCTCATGTCTCTGCCCCATTTTGTTCCTTCTTTGGTTTTGCACCTCTCTTTTCCATTCATTCTCTTGCTTAGGCTCCTATTGTTTATTTTATTATTTTATTTTTAAAGAAGCTTTAGATTACATAAATGTTACATTGAAAATATAGAGGATTCCCATATACCTCATTCCCCGCCCCCCCCCGCCCCCAGTTTCCCCATTAACAAAATCGTTCATTAGTGTGGTACGTTTGTTACAATTGATGAACACAGGGAAGTATTGCTACTAACCATGGTCTATAGTTTACATTATGGCTGAAACTTTGTACCGCACAATTTTATAGGTTTTGACAAAATGTATAATGGCCTGTATCCGTCATTGCAATGTCATGCAGAACAATTCCAATGTCCCCCAAATGCCCCATGTTACACATATTCTTCCCTCTCCCTCCCTTCAGAGCCTCTGGTGACCACTGCCTTTATATCAATGTTACAAGTTCTTCCATTGCTAGAATAATAAAAAGTCTACTTTAGTCCATAGTTCATTCCCTCCTTATGTTTGTTCATTTCTCAGTCTTGAAGAGTTGGGGATGGTGATGCCTGCTCTGTTTCCAGTTGAGAGGGGGCTTAGATCCCAGGGGGCAGATGGGTGGAACTGCCTTGCTCGCAATTGTAGATACTCTGTTTTTGGGATGGGGGTTGTGATGGTTAGGCTAATGTGTCAACTCGGCCAGGTAATTGTGTCCAGGTGTTTGGTCCAGCAAGCACTGGGCTAATTGTAATACAAGAGCATTTATGGACTTCGATCACCAGTGAGTTTACTGCATGGATGGCTGATTACATCTGCATCAATCAGGGAGATTGCATCAGCAATGGGTGACGCTTTTATCCAATCAGTTGATTGCCTTAAAAGGGGAAGTGATTTCAACATTCAGAGAGAATTTCCCAACTCGTCGTTGGACAGCCAACTTCTCCCAGAAACTCATCAAGGACCTTTCATTGGACTTTCATCAGAGCCCCTGGCTTGCAGCCTGCCTGCGGAACCTGGATTTGTTCATCCCCATGGTCATGTGAGAGACTCTTATAAAATCTCATATTATTGACAGATATCTCCTGTTGATTCTGTTTCCTGAGAGAACCCTGACTAATACAGGGGTTGTCCATCATCATCCTTTAGTTAGTTATCCTGGATGAGTCTGATGAATTGGAGGGTAGGTGTTGGCTGCAACTCTGCTGAGATTCAGGGCTCAACTGGCATACATACAGCCAGAAATTTTAAATTTTTTAAATTTATTTTTTATTATAGTGCTAATTATAGATTCAAATAAAAGGGGCATAAGTACCTGTGTAGGAAAATTATAAATGAGTCCAATTCCAATACATTGGGAGGATAGGTTATCATATATTCCAAGGTAAGGTCCCACTGACAGGATTCCGAATTCTTGGGGTTGTCTGCCCTGTCTATAGTGTCCAGATGTTTCTAGAGCCCTCAGCACCCCTACACACACCGTTTGAGGCACTGTTTACTGCAGCAGTCAGTGAGATCTTCCTAAGACGTGCATAAGCATAACCTCTGGAATGACCTCCCAACTCATTTTGAAATCTCTTAACCATAATAACTCATTTGTATTTAATATTTCCCCCTTTTAGTCAAGGTCTTTTTTTCCAAATGCATTGCTGGTTTGTGCTTGGTAATAATCGCTTGGTGCCAAGGAGGTTCATCCCTGAGAGTCATGTCCCATGCTGGTAGTGAGTTTACATGCCAAGTTTGGCTTAGAAAGAGGCCACATTAGAGCATCAAGGAGGCTTTCAGGAGGTAACTCTTAGGCAATAGCTAAGTTTCAATTTCACAAGAACAAGGTTCCTAAGTGCAAGCATCAATATCAAGGGCTTGGCATATTGGTCTGCCCTCCTTCACTAGGCATTGCCCATGTACTCTAGGGATTCTTGCCAATCAATTAGAGAATGTAGCAGGACTCTCCAGGATGGGAATTCAATATTCTTTCAGTTATTGTGTGGGTCTCCACCCACCGAGACAACACCCCATGACCACTTAAACACATTCATATTCCATAGAGGCATGCCCCAGGTGCACCCCTTCTCACACATCTCACCACCACCAGTGATCTTCCCCTGCCACAGTTGTGACTTTTTTGCAATCCAAAACCTCTCCAAAAACAAAGTAAAAAAATAATAAAAATAAAAAATAAAAAAAATAAAAATTAAAAATATGATAAATTTGAAAATAAATAAAAATGGCTTTTTTTTTTTGCATTATGTCTTTCATTCCTGTAAGATCTTGTATCTTTTATGTACAGTAGCATTTTTTTCTGTATGTTCCCCAGTGTCTTATTTTTTTCACTTTATTTTCAAAGAAGATTTAGGTAACAAAAAAGTCACACAGAAAATTTAGGGGATTCCCATATACCCCACCCTCTCCCTTGAGCTCCTGTTTTTGACCCCTTCTTTCTGCTTCTCTCTCTCTCCATTTCTCCTTTGTTTTCCTGTCTCCATCCCTTCCTGTACACAGCCAGACCCTGGCTGACTTAGGACATTGGATTTCTTCTAGCTCCACCCCCTGGGAAAGCCTCTCTCCTGATTCGTTCTCCCCTTTCTGGCCATACCCCCCTTGATTGACCCCACAGTAAATTTCAAGCCAGAAGCTCCAAGACCCCCTTTGATAGTCTTGACTCATTTCCCTTCTTCTGCCAATGTATGCAGAATTCCCCTGGTGCCCCTGGGCAAGGACCTGCAGAGCAGACTGTAGCATCTTACCTCCTGCTCTGGGCTTGGAGGGGGTGGGGCTCAAGGGTCAGAGTCCCATTGGGTGTGTCTGGACTTGATTGGGTCAGGAATCGTCAAGACTGGCTAAGGCAGTGACTCTGGTTCATTCTCTGATACATTAATTCAAAGAACATTTATTGGCTGCCTATGGCGTCTCAGACATTGAGGTTTCAGAGATAAATAAATCACAGTTATTACCCTAAAGGAGCTCACAGTCAAGTGAATAATGGTTAAGGTGCCATCCTTCCTTCCATCCATCCTTCTATCTATTCGTCATTCATCTATTCATTAATTAATCCATATATCCATTCACTCATTCAATAAATAGTGAGAACCTACTATGTCACCAAAAAGAGCTAGGTCTTAGGGATATAGAGATAAACCCGGGACAACACCTCCCCCAAAGTCCCCCCCTAGTGGGGACGCAGTCAAGCCACTGGACAGCCAGACCTCTTCTGCACTGCAAACCAGCCGGTCACTCCAGTCCTGGCCTTGATCCTGGCTCTGGGAAGGGGCAGGGCTGACCAGACCCAGCTCAGAAGGGGACTGTGGTCTGGCATGCTGTGAGGGCTCGGCTCTGCCTCCCTGAGCTGGGGGCTGCAGCCCAGAGCCAGCTATAAAGTGTACCCCTTAATACCTCGATGATGGCATGCATAAGAATGCAAACCATCTGCCACGGGGAAAGGGAGGAAATCCATTTCCCAGCTAGGAAATTATTGAATATATAGGACCTGGAGCAGATCATTTAGGGGGGGAAATGAATTTCTCTGGCTTCCTCTGGCTGAGATAAATCAGCCTAGATGCTCCCGTACTTTCATTTACCCCTGCGGAATGGGTCTGGATAGGTGTTTACGCCGTCCTAAAGTAATCGTTCTTCCAGAAGTGGTAGCAATCGCTTCTGAAGCCATCAGCTCCCTTTTAATGCTGGCATGGTGGACCCCATTGGTCAGTCCTGCCTGAGTGTCTCCCGGGGGTGCAGGGCCCAGAATGGGGAGGAGCGGGGCTGGCTGTCTATAGCGCCATCGTCCTGATGGTTGAGTTCTTGCTGACTTGACAGGGCAATGAATGAAATCCAAACGTCAGCCAACAATAATGGAGGCCCAACAAAGTGGCTGGGATTGGGCCAAGTGTCTGAGCCATGGCAGAAGGATTAGGGGTGCTCGATTTAAGCTAGACTTAAGGAAGGACTTCCCTGGCCAGAGGTTGGTTGTGTATTGATCTACCTAGGTGATTGGTCAGAGCAGAGGAGACTGTCACCCATGGGGAATGGAGGCAGGGGGTGAACTGAATGACCATCGAATTTTGAAGGACCCAGGATTCTGTGACGCTCAGATTACCAGTGTGTAAATGTAGAGGCTCCTGCCTTGCTATTGGGCACTGCCTAATTTTTCTTGAGAAGTTAGGCTTGTCTAGAAAAAGCTCAGTTAACTTTTCCTTTGAAGGGCCAAATAGTAAATCTTTTCAGCTTTGCAGGCCATATGGTCTCTGTCGCAACTCAACTCTGCCCCTGTGGTGCAAAATCTGCCATAGACAAGACATAGACAAGTGGGTATGGCTGTGTTCTGATAAAACTTTATTTTAAAACTTGGCCCACAGGCTGTAGTTTGCCAATCTCTGTTCTAACCCTTTGGTTGTCAAAGCAAGACTGAAAACTCTTTGAGGGGTTCCTTAGGGGAATCGGCTTTTCTAGCTGTTGTCTACTTTTGAGCAGCTCTATTTTGTTATACTGATTAGAAAAGTAATGTTTGCTAATAGTGAAAATTAAAATAATATGAGAGGTCAGAAGATGAAAGTTGTTGACCACCTCCCTTCTCAAAGACAGCCACTGTTTAGTTTAATGTCTGTATATAGTTTTATGCCAATAATGTGGTGTATTAGTCAGCCAAAGGGGTGCTCGTGCAAAATACCAGAAACTGGTTGGTTTTTATAAAGGGTATTTATTTGGGGTGGAAGCCCACAGTTACCAGGCCATAAAGCACAAATTACTTCCCTCACCAAAGTCTATTGCCACATGTTGGAGCAAGATGGCTGCCGACATCTGCCAGGGTTCAGGCTTCTTGGGTTCCTCTCTTTCCGGGGCTTGCGTCTCTCTGGGCTCAGGCTTGCGTCACGTCACAAGGCCAGCTGTAGACTATCAAGTGAACGGCTTGTGTCTTTTCCAGGAGCCTTCTTTCCTTCCTCATGACCAAGCTGCTTCGTGGGCTTACTTCCCTGGGCTCCAGCATCAAAACTCCGCATCAGAACTCCAACTCAAAAACTCCAACTCAAAAACTCCAACTCTGTCCTTTGTCATGTCTTTTATCTTTGAGACCCCACCCACCAAGGGGCAGGGCTCAACACCCTACTGACATGACCCAATCAAATCCCTAATCATAACTTAATCATGCCAAGATGAACAGACCAGTTTACAAGCATAACCCAATATCTATTTTTGGAATTCATAACTATATCAAACTGCCAAACTGCTCCATGTGGTCTTTTCAAAGGCTGTCTTGTACAGACAGTATTTACTGAGGCTCTTATATTTTGAGCCTCAGGTTGACTTGGGTTTGAAGGAAAACTGGAGATGGCCGTTGAGAAATCCAGCCCAGGTGATAGGAAATAGACTAGGTGGACTCTTCCCTTCGAGGGAGCCACCTGATGCCTTGGCAATGCCTGCTGAGGGAGGAGGAGTCACGGAGGTCCTGGCTGCTCCCACTGGCCAGAGGAAGGTCAGCAGTAGCTCGGGATACCCTGACCCTGGCAGTGGGGACTCCACAACTCCCCTGGACAGCGTCCTTCTTGGCAGAGGGAAGGTGACTCCTGAACCAGGTTCTTTGGCTGCTCCAAGGGGCTCTCCTGGCTTGGGGTATTGGGACATGGGCTGACCTGTCCACTTCTGGAGGAGAGGGCAGGCCTTTCCAGAAGCCTAGTCTTGAGAAGTGTGCCCCCACCCCGTGGTCCCCCCAAGGCTCCCAGGATCTCTGGGGTGAGGGCAGGGAGCCCAGCTTTCCTCCTGGGTCCCAGCCCCAAATGTGCCCTGATGCAGAAGCTGAAATCCAAAAGTGCTGTTTTCTCCAGCCTCGGTTCCATGGAGGAGGAAATAATCCTTTCCTGGCAGCGAAAGGCTCAAGAAGAAAGGAAAAAAAGAGGCCCCCTGGCCACTCGAGGACATCGGCAGGCAGATGGGAGGAGTGGGGAGCACGGCCCCCTGCCCAGGCCAGACTCATGCCCCCACTCCCTCCTGCCATCTGCACACGCATTGGCCCAACACTCACTCGTCTCCAGCCGTGGCATTCTGGGCTGGCACACGGGTCCGCTCCTCAGCCACCAGGTCCACGGAAAGGCCCAGGGCGCCGTGGCCTTCTGGGAGAGGCGGCCCAGTCTGTGGTTAGGAGAACAGGTTGGGAGTTACTCAGCTTTGTCACTTCCTCACCTTAGGCAGGTTCCTTTGCTCCTTTGAGCCTTGGTTTTCTCACCTGCAAAATGGGTGTAATATTAGGCCCTTAAGGATTAAATGAGATGATTCGTGTAAAGTGCCTGCCCCATAGAAAGCTATGGGAGTCTTTCTTCGTTCCTTCCTGCAGTCCTTTGATCAAATGTAATTAAGGATATTGACATAATCTTGTACTAAATCTCAGGCTGATGGGAGGATGATGGGAGGCTCTGGAGCAAACTCTGAGCTGTAAATGGTCCCACATCCCCCCCCCGCCCCCGCCGCCCCGAATCTGGAGATTCTCAATGATGCAGCTGGACGGCAACTCCTTGGGCATGAGGCCTTGCTAATGGATGCATCCCCACCCACTGCCGGTGCTCAGAAGCAGCTGTGGGAAGAACGACCGTGTCAAAGGGTCCCCAAGGCAAGGCTTTCTCCGGGGGAAAGTATGAGAGGCAGAAAAGCCAAGCGGTGACCCCCCTCCATCACCCTCCACCCCTGCCTCTTCCTCTCCTTTCCAGGCAGTTGGAACCCGAATGGCCCAGTTTTACACAACACCACGTTATGCCACAAATTAATTTCAGGTCGGTCTGATCCAATTTGGTTTCTGGGTT
>JAQZBX010040363.1:0-22698 GCA_029593785.1 Cabassous unicinctus | reverse complement strand
AGAGAAAACTCCAAATTTGAAGGTGACTTTAATAGATTTGTCTTTTTAAATGAAAATTTTAACAATAGAATGTGATTATAAGAGGACAGAAAAACATTAGAAAAGATTCTCAAACAAAAGGCAATAAAGGAAAATCAATAAGAGTATTTCTGAAAAATAAAGGAAACAAAATTAAGAACAAATAATTTCCAGAATAATGAATCACACAATTAAAGGCCAATATATCAATAATATTTGAGAAAACAACAGCTCTTTATAACTTTCAGAATGAAATAAAAATAAAATTTTACTGCATGCAGTTTGCATGAAACATATGTAAATAAATCCCTCTCTCACTTGGAGGTGGAGTGGACATCACCATCCCAGTCCCCTCAGGATTGGGGGAGGAGCTGTTGACTAGAGTGGACTTGGTGGTGTTCTGTTGTAGACATATTGTGATTCAAGCAATGGAAGAAATTGTAACAGTGAGGTGGAGCCAGTGGCCTCTGGAGGTTTTTGGGGCAGGGAGAGGAGGGGCAGTTGAAATACAGGGGCTCTTTTGGGACTTGGGGGTTGTCCTGAGTGGCGCTGCGGTGACAGATGTAGGCTATTTTGCATCAGCATATACCATGCAGAACCGTGTGGGAGAGAGTGTGGTCTATGATGTGAACTGTGGTCTATGCTCGGTGGCAAGGCCCCAGGATGTGTATATCCATTGCGGGTGTTGTGCCACACTGATGAAGGATGGTGGTGTGGGATGTTGTTGGAGGTGTGGGCGGTGTGGGCGGTGGGGAACATGGGAATCCCTGTAATTTCTGAGTAATATTTAGGTAATCTAAGCACCTTTAAAAATATATATATATATAATAACATTTATATAAACAAATGCACATATATGCATATGTATTTATATATCATTTTACAAATATTGGTATGTATTGTGAAAATTTTGATTTTTACCTACACTAAAAAAAAAAAGTAAAAAAAGGCTTTGTTGTATATGTCAGTGGATTTAAAAATTATATATAAGAAGGAAAAAAAATAAAAAGACCAGAAAATAAAAAGATATATAAGAAGAAAAGTAGATGATGCAATATGAATAATAGATACATTAGAAATTGGGGGCAAAAAAGACAAAGAGGTTAAATGTATATTATTGTATAATAAATTTCAGGAGACAGAAATTAAGTATATTTTATTGAATAATAAATTTCCAGTGAACATAAAAATACCTGAATTTATGAGGTAAGTGGGATTATACCATGCTTTTCAAGGAAGATAATAAAATAAAAGTAGTAATAGATAATAATGAAATAAATTAATTTGATGTACTCCATTTTTATTGAACATTATAGCAGAAAGTAAACAGTATTAAGGACAAAATTAATATTATAAATGAACTGAAGTATTTCTAATTAAATTATGGAAATATATAGAATGTTAAAGGTTAACATATATAGAGAATGATTCTATTCCTGGATTTGAAATCAATATCCAAAGTTCAAATTTATGCAAAATATATTTGTATATATAACATAATTACAATCAAGTACCAGTATGATTTTTATTTTTGAAATAGGTCAAAATAAAGAAAATGAAATACTATAGCATAATACTGTTTTAAAATTGATCAACTTTGATAACATACTATTAAACTGCAGCAACTCATGGACAAATTTTCAAAAAATTATAAGGGCATTTTTAATATTATGTTTTATTTTTATGAAAATTGAAAGAAGTAAAATTTCAACTTAGAGAAAATGAGGTTCCAAGGAGCATACCCTGCCTAAAGAAGCCAGATTAGGAGAATGTGACCATGGAGATAATGTAAGAATCTGTAAAATGGAAAGACAAGATCAAGCTCTCAAATATTGTTATGCTCTCAAAAGTGTTACAACTATAATACTGCAAGGTGTAGCTCAGGAATTTAGCAAGTAGGATGCAGAGAGAGATATTTGATAGAGATACCTAGAGCTAGAGCCAGAGGGGAGAGAGTGAGGGAGGGAGGAAGGTAGGGAGAGAGAGAGAGCAAGAGAGAGAGAAAGAGGTTGATTGATAATTCAGGGAAGAAACAATAAAAGCTATAGGCATAACGTCTTTGAATGATAGTTAAAGAAAGAAGTGAAAAGAATTAATGATTACTATAGAAACCAAACAAGGTGTTGATGTTATCAAGCAATATTTTCTGAGAGTCTGTGTTGTTAAATTGTTAATGTAATTTCCTTAAGGCTTATTAAACTAAATATTTAAATAAATCTATTAGATTGGACAAGACTATCCCTAGTATCTATTCTCCAAGTAATTCTCAGTCATTTAATATGGGTCAAGGCCATTTTTTTGTTCAGCCTTTATATCTAGGTATAATTTAGTAAATGTTCCCTGTAGGTTTCCAGTCCCATTTTCTAGGACATTCAACTTTTGCCTTAACAATCCCAAACCTTGCTTGATAACATGTCTCCATATTCTCCCCACAAATTCTGGTCACCTTGCACCTACTGTACTATTTCTTTACAATTTAATGTACTTGAAAATATGGAAAATTAAAGACTATTTTATAATAAATTACAATATGGGGGTCTTGGAAAAAATATAAAATGTTGAATTGGTAAAAAGAAACTAATAATGTAATATTAATAATTGTCCTGGTTTGAGTCTTTTCTCGACTCCAGAAAATTATGTTCTTAAGCCAACCCTTTCCTCTGCATGTGAACTTACTGTATGTGGGACCTTTGGGTTAGATTCAATCAAGGGATCTTTTAATTAGAAAATTTTTATTAGATTGCTTCAGTTAAGGCCGTTGATTAGATTGAGGGACACAGGGGTGTAGTAATTTTTTTTAATAGGGTCTTATACAAATGGAAACAAAGAGAAAGAGAGCAGTCATTTTTATGCTGCCATGTGAGAGAGGATTCCAAAATCACCTACAGTCACAGAAAGACCCAAGAGCTGAGAGAGAGGCCAATGACTGGAATCAGTGGAGCAGCCCAAAGCTGAAAAGCCTGGGGATGGGCAAGCCATATGTCTAATTGCCTATATTTGAGCTTGGAGAGAAAGTGAGCCTGGAGGAAAAGGCAAGGCTGGCCACCATTTTGCCTTGCCACATGGCAGGAGTCTAGGATTGGCCAGCAGGCAAATTTTGGTGCCACAGCATCTCTCATGATGCCTTGATTTGGACATTTTCACAGGCTTGGAACTAGAAGATTTTAGCCTAATTAATTCCCATTATAAAAGCTAGCCCACTTCTGGTATTTTTACATTGGAAGCCTTTAACAAACTAAAACAATTTAATAATTTTATGTTTTTATATGTTAGTCAACTGTTATGCAGGTCTTATATAGATAAACTTATAAACTCATTTAACCTATACAATAAAGCTATGTGATATTTTCTACCATTATTTTAATTTTAAATGTTGAAAAACTATAAAATAAGGAGATATTATAATATCTCTTGCCTTAAGAAACAGATGTAATAAAGGACCTTAATTTAAAAAAAAAAAAACGATGTATATTTCTTGAGCCATATTCCTTCCATTATATTTTCCCAACTCTCAGATAGTACCATAACTCAGGTGCCATATCTGCCACCTGAACACTGTAAAGGGCCAAAGTTATTCATCATAGACAAAATTATGCAGGCTGTGATTTTTGGATAACTGTATTCCCACTGTTTTCTGTGACACCATTTCTTTCACTCTTCTGACAATTGACAAATATGCCTTTAAAGATTTAGAAATATTAAAATTTTTTTTCTCATCATCCAACCACACTTCTAAGTCTTCTTGTCCTGAGAACAAAAGCAGTAATACATGGCATAGGTTTTTCTCACTTTACAGTTATCTGAAGAAACCCCTCACCTAATTGTAACATTAAGAAATAGAGGAATCTCAAAAGGTACAATTAAGTTTGATCCAGACTTGTAGAAACTAGTTATCACATAGTGGTCATGGTATTTATACTGATTAATAAAATATGTTTCTTGAAATCACTGAGGATATTGAGTCTTCAAATTAAGAGATCAATGTGATAAAAAGATTTTCTTATTGAACATCGAAAGCATCCATATTTTCTCATTGAGAATAGTCTCAATGTAATGATTTCATGACTCTCTCTAGAAATCACATTTAAGAAAGACATCTGTCCTGGCTCTCACTGATATCTCCCCATTTCCCTGGCAGGTGCAAGTGAGACATGGAATTGATAATGACTCAGCTCCATCTCTTGTTGCCAGATATTTGAAAGACTTTCACTGTTCCCACCTCTGGAACACAGGTGTCTGAGATGAGATGCTGAAATAATATAAGTCCTTGTGTGTTTCACAGTACTCAGACCTAGCCTTGGACACTAGAGAATCTTGTTAGCTTTGTGTATTAGAAGTGTGGGGATGGGACAATAAAGATGGTGGGATAGAACAAACATAATTACATGCTTCACGTTGAGAATAATGTTAACTTTATAATTTCAGTGTGTACTATGAGTGTTTTTGGGTGCATTTCAGTCTTATGCCTGTAGCATATTTTCTCATTTTTATTTATTTTTTTATTTTGGTGAAATTCAATTAGCTTGAAGTAAAGAATTCAGTGACCTTTAATGCATTTAAAATGTTATGCAAATACTACTTCTAAATCCAAAATATTTTCATCACCCAAAAATAAAGCACACACCCATTACGCAGTTACTGCCTATCTTTTCTCTACCCACCCTGTCCCAGTAGCCAAGATTCTGTTTACTGTTTCTATGGAATTAACTATTCTGGTTTTATAAATGTAAGTTTGATAATACAATATGTGATGTTTGGTGTTTGGTTTCTTTCAATTAACATAATGTTGCTGAGGTTCATCCACAGTGAAGCAAATGTTAGCCCTTCATTCATTTTCATTGCTGGATATTATTCCATCTTGTGTATATACCACATTGTGTTGCCATTTATCTACTGATAGAGATATGAGTTCTTCCCAGGTTTTGGCTATTGTAACATGCATTTTTTGATCACCTGTTTTCAATTCTTTTGTGTATGTACCTCGAAGTGGTGCTGCTGTATTGTATCACACTCTATGCTTAATTTTTGAGGAAAGTCCAAAGTCTTTTCCATAACAGTTACACCATTGTAGATTCCAATTTACAATGTACAAAGGGTCTTTTTGTCAACATACTCTCCAAAGTTGTTGATATTGTTATTATTAATATACCATCCTAATAATTTTGAAGAAGTATCTTATTGTCATTTTGATTTTCGTTCCCTAAAATAATGATGTTGAACAATTTCTTGTGTGATTTTGACTAATTGAATAGCTTCTTTGGAGAAATATCAATTCATGTTTGTCTTTCATTGTAGAGTTGTAAGAGTGTTTTATATATTCTATACATAGACCCTTATCAGGTATATGATTTGTAAATATTTTTCCCAATCTGAATGTTAATTTTTCACTATATTGATGAACTTTTGATGGACAAAGATGTGAATATTGATGAATTTCACTGCATTTATTAAAATTTATTACTCATGTTTTGTTGCCATATGTAAGGATGTGTTACCAAATCTGAGCTCATAAAGATTTATCTGTGTGATTTTAGAACTTTTATATAATTTGTTGTACATTTTGGAGCTAATTTTGTATATGGTAATAGTTAGGGTACCCAATTAAATCCTTGGTATTTTGTTATCTAGTTGACCCTGAACCAATTGTTATAAGCTCCAACTTTCCCCCACTAAATGGTCTATGACATTCTTTCTAAAAAGCATTTGACCATAGAATATGAATTTGTTTCTGCACTCTAACTTCTATTCCATTGTTATGTACTCTTATGATAGTATCACGCTATTTTAATTAAAGTATATTTGTAGTAAGTTTGAAATTGGGGAATGTAATTCTTGCAACTTTGTTTTTCAATATTGATTTAGCTATTGAGTACTCTAGAAATTTTGTATTTTTTTTTAATTTTTCAAGAAGCTTTAGATTACATAAGTGTTACATAAAAAATATAGGTGATTCCCATATTCCTCACCAAACCCCCTCTCACATTTTCCCATAGTAACAACATATTTCATTAATGTGGTGCATTTCTTACAATTGATGAACACATATTGAAGCATTGCTATTAACCATGGACTATAGTTTACATTATAGTTTACTCTGTGCCCCACACAATATTATAGGTTATGAAAAAATGTTTAATGGCCTGTATCCATTATTGCAATGTCATGCAATGTCCCAAAAATTTCCCCATATTACACCTATTTTTCCCTCTCCCTCTCCTCAGAACCTCTGGTGCCACTGTCTTTATATCAATGATAAATGTTCTTCCATTGCTATAATAATAATGTTTATAATAGAATAATAATAAGTCTACTTTAGTCCATTGTTCAATCCCTAATCTTGAGGATTATGGGATGATGCCCACTCTGTTTCTAATTGAGAGGGGACTTAGATCCATGAGGCAAATGGATGGAACTCTCTTGCATGCAGTGGCAGACACAATCTGTTCCTTGGGATGGTTGTTGTCCATCATCATCTCCTTGTTAGTTGTCCCAAGTGAGTCCAATGAACTGGATAGTAGGTGTTGCAACTTTGTTGAAATTCAGGGCTCAATAGGCACATGAACAGACCAAAGATTTAAGTCTCTGGGACATATATTGAACAAGTATATTGCTTGTTCAAGCATAGGTTCATGTAAAAAGGGCAGAAGAGCCATGATGAGTTTTTATGGCTAATAGTTTCAAAGTGAGTCAGGGGGTCATTCCAGAGTTTGTGTTTAAGCACATCTAAGCAGGAACTCATTGACTGCCACATTAAATAGTGCCTCAAACAGTGGGGCTACTGAGGGCTCTAGAAACATCCTGACACTATATGCAGGGTAAAAAAGCTCAGGAATTTGGCATGCTGTTATTAGTCCTTACTTTGAAATTTATGCTTTAGAGTATAACAGAGTTAAACTCATTTATAATTTTGTATAAATTTGAGGGTAAACTTTTCCATTTCTTTGAAAATGGCTATTAGAATTTTGATATGGATTTCAAAGAATCTGTAAATCACTTTGCATAATATTGGAATATTAACAATATTAAGTATTCAAGTCATGAAATTGGTGTGTCGTATCATTTATTTAGGTTTACTTTAATTTTTTAGGGCCATGTCTTGTAGTTTGAATCGCAGAAGTCATTTACCTCCTTGCATAAATTTATTCCTAGGTATCTTATTCTTTTGATTGTTACTGTAAGTGGAATTGTTTTCTTACTTTCCTTTTGTATTGTTCATTGTTGCTGTATAGAAATGCAATTGATTTTTGAGCACTGATTTTGTACCTAACAAATTTATTGCCTTTTTTTATGAGCTTTAGTTGGTTTTTG
Organism: Cabassous unicinctus; assembly: GCA_029593785.1. Lineage (NCBI taxonomy): Eukaryota > Metazoa > Chordata > Mammalia > Cingulata > Chlamyphoridae > Cabassous > Cabassous unicinctus. The sequence continues at coordinate 15,372 of JAQZBX010040363.1, read as the reverse complement.
TGTGTGCATTTGTATTCTGTGCAGTTTTCTATATATAGGATTCTGTCTCTATGAATGCAAACAGTTTAATTTCTTCATTTCCAGTGTGGATATCCTTTACTTAATTTCCTTCTCTGATTATTCTGCTTAGGACTTCTAGTGAATAGCCATGGTAAGAGCAGTCATCCTTGTCTTACTCCTCATCTTAGAGGGAAAACATTCAGTTAATAATATTAGCTGTGGTCTATACTGGAAAATGCTGCATCTATACTTGTGAACTTGTCTTCAACTGTTCTTGGGCAGAGTGTTCTACAGATGTCTGTTAGATATTGTTGGAGAAGATGCTGAGAGTCAGAGCATAAAGGGTTAAGCATTCAAAAAGCATGCTTGCTGGCCGAGACACATTAGTAAATGTCTCCAAGGACACTGCATACTTCAGATATCAGTGGGAAGAGGCAAAGCGAAATGAACTCACCACACAGATGTTATTGTCTGAATTCCCAAGAAAGATTGTCTGGGAACTCACAAACAGGTAGCTCTCTCACGCACCAAGCTGAGATATTAGATAGACTAAGGCATTTAGGGCTAGAAACAATGTTTATACTTATGCCCCTTGGTAGACTGCCAAAGAAGGCAGTGTTCTTGCTGTAGTAAAAGAAACATAGTGGGAAAACAAAGTTCGGGGGGAGAATTTATGCGTTGTTTTAAGCTAAATAAAAGAAAGGGTCACAGTGATCTCTGGGCTATTTTGCCTGAGTGAGCTGCAGCCCTCTGCTTCATATGCATCAACTTGTCTGACTCTTCCTTTGCGCCGCACCCTGACAACAACAAGATATATTTGGTTTACATGGTTGTTCAAGTATTCTAATTCCTAACTGATTATCTGTGTTGTTACATTGCTCTCAAGTTATTTGTGTCTTCAGTTTAAAGCATGTCTCTGGAAGACAGCATATATTTGGATCCTGCCTTTTTATCCACTCTGCCAATCTCTGCCTATACCTGGAATACTTCATTCCTTTACATGTAATGCAAATATTGATAAGGTATGATAGACAGTTTTTATTTTGCTACTCACTTCCTATACGTGTTATATCATTATTTTGTTCCTGTGTTTCTCCATTACTGCCTATTTTGGAGTTGAATTGACATGCTCTAGTGAATAATTTTAATATTTTCATGTTTCTTTTAATACTTTCCAATCTGCAAAAATGGACTTACTTCTTTTTTAATGGTAAGGTCATAATTAAAAGAATTTTTATTTATAAACACTATACCCACCAAGCAAAAAATATCTCTCTTTCCCCTTCTTCATCCCCTGCTAACTTTAATTGTAATATATGTATTTGTTAATTTGCTATTTCCAGGTACTTCACATAAATGATACCACACAACATCTGTCCTTCGGTATCTTCCTTATTTCACTAAGTATAATTTTCAAAGTATGATAAATGTTACAGCATATCCCATAATTTCAATCCTTCTTATGGTCAAATAATATTCCATTAAAGTATGTCTCACATTTTCTATATTAATTCATTTGCTGATGGCCACTTTGGTTGTTTTTACTTTCTTGCTATTGTGAACAATGTTGTTAAGAAGATTGGTGTGCAAGGATCTGCTTGTGTCTCTCTTTTCAATATTTTGATGTATATATCGAGGAGTGGAATTGATTTGTGATATGATAATTTAATATTAAACTTGTTAAGAACCACAGTACTTCTTTCCACACTATCTTACAATTTTAAATTTCCATAAACCTTGTATGAGATACCAATTTCTCTTAATCCTCTCCAATACTTTTAATGTTTTATTTTTTAAAGGAATATCCACCCCTGTAGGTATAAAGTGATATCTCATTGTGATTGGTTTCTGTTTCCATAGTGGCTAATGATGCTGAGTATTTTATTCATGTGCTTATTGGTCATATGTACATCCTACTTGGAAAAATGTCATTTCACATTCTATGCCCAATTTAAATGGGTTATTTCACCTTTGGTTGTTTATTTCCTCATAAAAGCTACATATACATCCTGGTTTTATGTCCCTATCAGATATGTGATTCACAACTCTATCTTCCTGCCTACTGTTTATATTTTTATTTTCTTGAAAATGTTCTTTGATTCAAGAAATTAATTTTTATGGAGAAAAATGTATTTATTATTTCTTTTCTTGGTTATGTTTTAGGTACCATGTCCAAGAATCCATTGTCAAATGCTAGGTGATGAAATAATGCCCATTTGTTATCTTCTGTCCTTAATTCACTTGGGGTAATTTTTTGTATATGATGCAAGATAAGGACCTAAATTCATTCTTGAGCATGTAGATATCAAGTTTTCCCAAAACCATTTGTTGAAGAGACTATTCTTTCTTCATTTCATGTATTTAAAACCATTATCAAAATGAATTGCAGACTCCTAGTCACATGACTGAACACCAGGAATCCCATCCAACATGGCCCAGGACAATTCATCAAATGATTTGCTTTCAGAATCAAAGAGCTAGACACTTACTTCACAGAAGAACAGAAACTGAGGAAGCCTTAAAATCAAGCCAAGACCTCAGGCAAAATCACCCTGCAGAGGTTCAAGATAGAGAAGCTAGACAGTGCCATAACTCCTATACATCTTCCAAATTATGCACTCTCATCAAGGCATTTAAGAGCAATCCTTACTCAGGGGTTGATTCCAGAGGATGACTTGCTAAAGAAATTGGGATTCCAGAGTCAAGAGTCCAAGCATAGAATCTACAGAAAATATCATCACCCACACTAGCAACTATTTTATTTTTTATTTCTCAGGAACCCAAATGAGGGGGCACAGAAACAAGTTCAGTGTATCTGATATCATCATCTTGGTCACAAAATATTTCTCTCTCACTTCCTGATAATGCACCCTTCTTCTGTGAATCCAAGTTGAGCATCCTGGAAATGATAATCAAAGCTTCAGGAGTTATAGACAGGTCCAAGAGGTACTCCACAGCACTACTGAACCAGCTTGGCTGTAGAGTTCAACAGAGCTTGAGGACAGTGAAAATAAACTAATATATATAATTTTGCAGTGATCAGAGTAATAGTTGATTCAGGCAAAAATAACTAGTATATGTAAAAACATTGAAATGAATGTGTTATGAAGAACAAGATATATTTTGCCTCAGAAAATCTCTTCACAGATTGCTCATAAATAACAGAAGGAAAATTGGTGAAGTTTCAGTGGAGAAACTTGACAGTCTCTACTTAACAAAGTTCTCAAAGTTCACCTCATCAACAGTTGCACAGACAGACATGAGGTGACTTCTGGTGTGCTGGATCTAAAAAAGGCATACTATTCTTTCTGTGGTATTCCTGTCAATAGTGCATAAATTTAAATAAATAAGTTTTTTAAAAAATGAATTGAGGACTTCCAGGAAAATAGCATTGGAGTAGGAAGACTGGGTTCAACTCTCTCACAAAAAAAGGAGGAAAGGCAAAAATCAGACCAAGAGAGTGCTATGCATCATTCAGGAGGACAAAGGAAAGGCAGATGAAGAAGCCAAAATGAAAAATGTGAGTTATTAACCCCTGTGGTTGGGAATGGCACCTATCCCCCACACTCAAGACAAACCACCGTATTCATGTTCATTGCTCACTACAGCCAACTGAGAAGAGAACAGATGCTTTCCTCCCAGGGAAGAGGGAACTTATGGTTGAGGACTGGAAGTGGTTCCTCTTCAATGATTTTGACCAACAGAGCCCACTTGGAATCAAAGTTCTGGCCAGACTGCAATCAATAACAAGTGGAGGTCTTGAAGATGTTGAGTGAAGTACTCCAGTCACAGATGGCCAAATTACATTTTTTCACTGATATGACAAGCAAATTGAGCAGACTTACAGAGCTAGAGTCTGGAAAACAGGTTAACAGTAGATAGAAAGGGAGTAAAGGGTCATGAGTTTCTACCCATATAAACAAAATCTATGATAAGGTAGAAGGGTGTGATTGGGTGGTGGATAAGAATGAGAGTGGTGCTGTGATGTGAATGGGTTTGGCAGTACTGGTCTGTGAGGGGGAGTAGGGTAGGGGGTTGGGTTGGGCTATCCATGGAACTGGAGGAAGGGTTGCAGGAAGGAGCAGGTAAACTCTGGGGATTTTCAGGTCTGTGGTTAAAACTATAATGGTGGGAATGTTTTTGCAAATATGAAAGGGGAGGGTTATTGGTGTAGGATGTCAAGCGTGGTCTGATATGTGGGATAGGGCACACCTGGGGCATGCTTCAATGGAATATGCAAGTGTTCATCTTGTCCTAGTGTGTTAAATAAGTGAGTGGAGACCTACACAATAAACAAGAAATTATTAAACCCCCATCCTGGAGAATGTTGCTAGGTTTTCAATTAGAGACAAGAATCCCTCAAGAACAGAAGTAGTGCTTAATAAAATAAAACAGGCAAATATGTCACTCCCTCAATATTTTTGCAAATATCTATGAATCTTATTCTTCAAAAATTAACACTGAGTAGTTAGCATAGGTTCTAAAGGAAAGGGGAGGGATGAATAGAATAGATGGAACATAGAGCATTTTTAAGGCATTGAAATTGTTCTGCCTGATCAATAATGTATAGAGACCATTTTAATGTTCATCAAAACCTATGAAAACATACAGCGCAAAATGTAAACCATAATGTAAGACATTGACCACAATTAGTAGTAAAAATGTTTTAATATTTGTACATCAATTGCAACAAATGTTCCATCCATATGCAGAATGCTATTAATGGAAGACAGTGGAAAATGGGGAAGGCTTTGAGTGTATGGGAAACCCTATATTCTGTATGTGACTTTTCTGTAACCTAAAGCTCCTTTGAAGAAAATTGAAAAAAATAAGACATTGAGAGAATATACAGAAGAAATTGTCACTATATATACAAGATAACAGCTCTTACATTGCTGAAAGACCCAATGTATAAAAAAAATTCAATTTTTAAAAATTTTTATACTTGTATTTTATTTGTTGTTTTTAAATCATTGTTATTATTTTATTTTATTTTTACTTTTATATGGTTATTTTGTTGCTTTGTTTTTGTAGAGGTTGTGGATCACAGAAAGGTCACAACTGTGGCAGGGGAGGATCACTGGTAGGGGGTGTCAGTCATAGGGGGATATGTGGGGTGGAGTACACCTGGCGCATGCCTCTAAGGCATATGAATAGGCTCAAGTGTTCGTGGGGCATATTGTCAGTGTATGGAGACCCACGCAATAATCAAAAAATATTTGAATTCCTATCCTGGGAAGTCCTGCTACATTCTCTAATAGGATGGCAAGAGTCCCCCAAGTACATGGCAGTTCGTAGTGAATTAAGACAGACCATTATGCCAGGCCTATGATATTGATGATTGTATTTATGAACATTTTCTTGTGAAATTGAAGCTTAGCATATTATTCTATATTGTCTAAGGTTTACCTCCTGAAAGTGTCCTTGTTGCTCAAATATGGCCTCTCTCTAAGCCAAACTCAGCATATAATTGCACTGTCTCCCCCCTTCCAGGCATGGGACCTGATTCCTGGGGATGAGACTTTCTGGCAGCAAGAGATTATTACCAAGCACCAACTAGAAATGCATCTGGAAAAAGACCTTGACCAAAATGGGGAAATATTATATACAAATGAGTTTTTATGGCTAAGAGATTTCAAAGAGAGTCAGGATATCATTCCAGAGTTTACTCTTATGCATGTCCCAGCATGATCTCATTACCTGCCACAGTAAAATGTACCTCAAACAGCAGGGCTCCTAAGAGTTCTGGAGACATCTAGACATAGGAAGGCAAGCCCAGGAATTCCACATCCTGTCAGTGGGTTTTTCTTTGGAATTTATACTGCCTGGTGTAACAGAGTTAGATTCATTTACAGTTTCCCACACATGGCTCTTCTGCTCCTTTTATTTCAACCTATAGTTAGCAGTATACTTGTTTTATATATGTCCCAGAAACTTAAATCTTTGATCTATTCATGTACCAGTGAAGCCCTGAATCACAGCAGAATTGCAGCCAACTCCTACTCTCCAGTTCAGTGGACTCGCCCAGGACAACTAACAAGGAGATGATGATGAACATCGCCCATCCCAAGAAAGAGTGTGTGTTTTCATCTGCAAGCAAGACAGTTCCACCCATTTTCCCATGGGATCTAAGTCCCCTCTCAATTAGAAACAGGGTGGTCATCACCATCCCCAAATCCTCAGGATTGGGGAATAAACAATGGACAAAGTAGACATTATGATTCTATTATGGATTTCTTATTCTAGCAATGGAAAACCTTTCATCACTGATATAAAGGCAGTGGCCACCAGAGGTTCTGATGGGAGGGAGATGGAAGAATAGATGCAACATGGGAGGATTTTGGAAACATTGGATTGTCCTGCATGATATTGCAATAATGGATACAGGCCATTATACATTTTGTCTTTACCTATAAAAATGTGTGGGGCAGAGTGTAAACTATAATGTAAATTATAGTTCATTGTTAGTGGCAATGTTTCAATATTTGCTCATATTTGTAACAAATGTACCACACTAATGAAAGATGATGTTAATGTTAGAAAGTTTGGGAGGATAGGGTATGGGGCATACAGGTATCTCATATTTTTTTAAGTTAACATTTATGTAATCTAAAGCTTCTTTAATATTAAAAAAATAAAAAAATAAATAAAAATCACAAGTGGATGTTCAAATAAGTCCTCCTTGGTAAAATTTGCTGATTAGTGCCATCTGTTGGCCAGTAGGAAACTGAAGGAGAAAAAATGCTTTTGGTGTCTCTTGTTCCAGACCCCTGGGATCAGATCTTCATCCCATTAGTGAGTTTATGGCCCTATTTTGATAACTTAAGCTGAGCAATTTTAAAGACTTAGAATATGTTGAACCAAAAATAAAAGAGCCATGAAACAAAACCACTAGGCAAGAGAGAGAAATTGACCATCAGAGTAAATTCATCAGCATATTCAGGTATTCAGCAAAAAACTACAAACCATTCTAAGAAACAGGATGACATATCTCAGGCAAAGAAAAGAATGAAAAGTTCTGATGTGACACAGGATTAAGACAACTAATCAATGATAATTACACAAATCACCTACATCTATTCATGGAGTTAAAGGAAAATATGACTAAAAAGGTAAGGGATATTAAAAACAATTTGAAAACCTGCAAAGAAAATTAACAGAGCTTATAGGAATGTAAGACAGAATGGATGAGATTAAAAATGGATTAGAGACATATAAGAACAAATATGAATTGTAGGAAGACAGAAATATTGAACTAGAGGTCCAAGAATATGAACTTGAAAAAACAGGAGAAAAAAAATGAAAAGAATATAATAAATGGAACAAGATTTAGGGAATTGAATGTCAATGTGAAATGCACAAAAATACACATTATGCATGTCCTAGAAATAGAAAAGAAGGAAAAAGGGGCAGAATACATATTTGAGGAAATAATGAATGAAAACTTCCCAACCTTTTTGAAAGACATAAATATAAATATACATATCCAAGAAGGGCAACACAGCCAAAACAGAAAAAATCCAAACAGACCTACTCCAAGACACATACTATTCAGAATGAAAGATACCACAGCTTAAAAATGGATTCTGAAAGCAGCAAGAGAAAAGCAATGAATCACATAAAAGGGAAGCTTAATAAGACTAAGTGCTGTTCTCTAGTCAGAAACCATGGAGCCAAAATGAAAGTAGTATGATATATTTAAGGTACTGAAAAAGAAAAACTGCCATGCAAGAATTCTTTATCCAGCAAAAATGTCCTTCAAAAATGAGGGTGAGTTTAAAGTTTTCACAGTCAAACAAAAACTGAGAAAGTATGTTACCAAAAGACCAGATTTACAAGATATATGATAGAATATGAAAGGAAAAGACACAGGCAAGAGACGTTGAAAAGAGTGTTTAAATGATCCTCATTAGGAAGGGTGACTTAAAGGGTAGGAAGAGAGACAACAGTAAGCTATGACCACAGGAAGCCAAAGGATAAAATGGACAAAGTAATGCCTTTTTAAAGTAATAACATTGAATATTAATGGATTGAACTCCCCAATTAAAAGATATAGACTGGCAGAATGGATAAAGAAAGTATGAGCCAATTACATAGTCTCTATAAGAGACTCAGCTCAGACATATGGACACAATCAAGTTGAAAGTGAAAAGTTGGAAAAGTGATTCCATTGAAACAGAAACAAAGAAAGAATTGGAGTAGTGACACTAATATTGGAAAATAGATTTTAAATTCAATAATGTTATGAGATGAATAAGGTTATCATATATTAATAAAAAGTGCTATTCACCAAGAAGAAATAACTATAATAAATATTTATATACCCAACCTGGGTGCCACAAGATACAAGAGGCACACACTGGCAAAACTGACAGGAGAAATAGGTAACTCTACAATATTAGGTGGAGACATCAATACACCATTCTCAGCATTGCTTAGAACACCTGTACAGAGGATAAATAAGGAAACAGATCACTTGAATTATGTCATAAATGAACTAGGAAAAAAACAGAAATTTATGGAACATTACACCCTAAATCATTAGAATATACATTCTTTTCAAATGATCATGTATCCTTCTCCAGGAAAGAACATATGCTGGATCACAAGACAGATATCAATAAATTTAAAAGGATTGAAATTATACAAAGTACTTTCTCTGATCATAAAGGAATGGAGCTGGAAATTAATAATGGACAGAAAAAGGGAAAATTCACAAATACATGGAAATTAAACAACACACTCAAATAATTACTGGGTCAAAGAAACCACAAGAGAAATCTGTAAATAGCTCAATATGAATTAAAATGAGAACACAATATATCAAAACCTATGGAATACACCAAAGCAGTGCTGAGAGCAAAATTTATAGCCCTCATTGCTTACATTAAAAAAGAAAGAACTAAAATCAGAGACCTAACTGCACACATGGAGAGCTAGAAAATGAACATCAAACTAATCCCAAATCAAGCTGAAACACAGAAATAATAAAAATCAGAGCTGAAAAAAATTAAATGGTGAACAAAAAACAATATTGTCAGCAAAACCAAAGGTTTGTTCCTGCTGAGGTCGGGAACAAGTTAAGGATGACTGCTGTCACCACTGTTATTCAATATTTTGATGGATGTTTTAGCTAGAGCAATTAGGCAAGAAAAACAAATAAAAGCACCCAAATAGAAAGGCATAAGTAAAACTTTTGCTATTTGCTAATGGTATGATTCTATATCAAGAAAATCCTGAAGAAAATCTATGACAAATCTACTAGAACTTAGAGAAAATTTCAGCAACCTGACAGAATACAAGATTAATATGCAAAAATCGGTAGCATTTCTATACAATATTATCTTAGTTTAAGAAAGGGCTGCCAATGCAAAGAACCAGAAATAAGTTGGCTTATATAATGGGGATTTATTTGGAGTAAAAGCTTAAAGTTCTGTGGCCAAGATATGTCATAATCAAGGTATAAGCAGAGATGCTTTCTCACCAAAGTCAGATGCCACATGACAAAGCATAATGGCTGCCAATTTCTGCTGAGGTCTCTGCCTTTCCATCTAGAATCTACCATCTACTGGAGTTTAGCTGTAGACAAAAAGGCATAGGGCTTTTCTTTTACTGGACCAATTCTTTTAGTATCAGCTGCTCTGCTTTCTTTCCTCATTCAGCTGTGCTACATCAGGCATATGGCTAGTCTACCCTTGAGCTCCTCCATGGGCCAGATCCCTCAGTGGCCTCTTTCTGTCCCTCTTCTGCTGATTCCAAGCCCCAGGACATTTCTCAACTTCTCTGGGTTTCTTTGTTTTCCTGTGGTCCTCTCTCATAGATGGCAGGATCAATATAATATAGCAGCTTACTTTTTCTCTGTCTCCATTTATACTGATACCCAACAAGGTGGCAGAGACACAAAGAGGCTCATGTTTCACTGATGGAGCCCTGTCAAAAGCTTCTCACACCTACAAGGATACATTATTTTAAGAACATAAACTCTTTGGGATTTTTAATATAATTCCAAACTGTTACACTTCACTATTTGAATCCCAAAAGGACATGTTCCTTCCATATGCAAAACTGATTCATTATATCACAATATTCTAAAAGCCTTAAATCATTTCAGTAGCAATGCTAAGTACAAAATCATAAAAATCTGTTATAATCAAGCAGTTTGTCTTGGACCAATATTCCTCTCTGGCTGTAGGCCTCTGAAACTTAGAAAACAAATTATGTGCTTGCAATATACAAAGAAGAGACAGACAAAGGATAAACATTTGCATTACCATAGTGAGAAGTTTAGAGGGAAACCAGCATCATGGGTCCCACACAGTTCCAAAAACCTGCAGGGCATACTTCATTAGATTTCAATATCTGAGAGTAAGTTCTAGTATGATATCTTCTCCTCAAGGCCTAATGGTGTTCACTCCTTCCCAGGGCTTACCCAGTGACCATCTTTTCTGTTCTACCCTCACCAAGTATCTGGGTTGTGGCTGAGTTCTAGAACTCCCCATCCAAGGACATTGGGATGACAGCCACACTTTCTTCAATCTCAGGGGGACAGTCTCAACCCCTTTAATAAAGTGGGGTGGTGACAGCATTCTCCCTAATCTCTGACTTACATGCCCAACCATCTCCCAGTAGCTGGATTGTGACATAACTCTCTGCAACCACTGGGAAATATGTCCAACCATGTCTGCAGCCTGGGACAGCCAAGCTATAGAGAAAGCCAAACTCTCCCTGAACAATGGGCTGGAAGATTCACATCTTCAAATTCTGGAGCAACTCACCCTTTCTGCACACATGGGTCAAGTCCCTCTCCTGCCCCAATATGATGTCCCAAGCCCAGACCTCAGCTTCAATGGATTTCCTCTTAAAATGGTTTCTCTTTCAATTTATCCCCCTCATGTTGCTTTCAATTCAGGCTGGCAGTAGATTTGCTCATTCAGATCTTGCAAATAGCGCATTGGTTTTGCATGCAGTTCACAGGTGTTCAAGCCATCAGACAGTAAGACTTTCCAAAAGTCCTTCCTGGATAACTGCATTTCCAATTCTGATTTACAAGGTCCAACATCCTCACATGGAACACTATTCTCTGGAGGCTTATTTTCTCAGTTTGGAATTTCCCAAATCATCAATTTCTGATTTCTTTTTGCCTGGCAGTTTAGTTCTCAGTTTATCTTTTTCCTCATGCATTTTGCTCTAATTTCAAAGAGAAGCCATCCTAAATTTCCAACATTTATTTTGGAAATCTTCTCAGCTAAATGTACAAGCAATCATTTTTAAATTTTGCCTTCCATCTAACATCAGAAGTCAATTTTGCCAAGTTTTCTGCCACTTTAAAACAAAGAAGGCCCTTCCTCCAGTTTTCTATAATCTCATCATTTCCTTCTAAGGTCTTATAGGAAATAACATTAGAGTCCACATTCCTGTCAACCGTCTCTTCAAAACAAAACAGGTATTTTCTTTTAAGCATCTCACAATTAATCCAAAAATACTCCTTAAACATTTATAAAACTGCTCCAACATTTTTGGTAATTGTAAGCAGCACAACCCCACTTTTCTGGCACCAATCTCAGTCTTAGTTTGCTTAAGCCCTGCTGATACAAGTACCAGAAATGTATTGGCTAATATAATGGTGATTTATTTGGGGTAAAAGCACACCATTCTGAGGTCATGAAATGTCAAAATCAAAGCATCAGAAGATATACTTTCTCACCAAAAGCAGCTGTCAAAGGTGAATCAAGATGACTGCTGATCTTTGCTAAGATCTATGCCTTCCCATCCAGAATCTACCATCTCCCAGAATTCAGCTGTGAGCAACCAAATATAGGGCTTGTTTCTTACTGAGCAATCTCTCTCAGTCTAGGCTGCTCTACATTCATCCATAGTTCATCTGTGATCTTTTAGGTATATGGCTCAACTCCTCTGGAACTGCTTTGTGAGCCCAGCCCCTCAGTGGTCTCTTTCCATTTTTTCTTTGCTTTGTTGTTTCCAAACTCCAGGACCTCTTTCAACCCCTCTGGCTATTCAGTTTTCCTGCAGTCTTCTTTCTCAGATGACAAGATCAATATATTATGGCAATACATTTTACCTCTGTTTGTCTCTGTTTGTACCAGATCAAGCAAGAAGGCAGAGACATAGCCTCACTGATGTAGGCCATTTGAAAGTATATCACACACACAGGAATAGATTAGTTTAAGAACATAATAATTTGGTGATTCATAAAAGAATTTAAATCTGTCATAACTACAAGGAGAATTCTGAGAATGAAGTGAGAAAAAACTCCCAGGTGTATTATTGAATAAAATAATAAAATATTTAAGAATAAACTTAACCAAGGACATGAAGGTCTTGTATTCAGAAAATGACAAAACATTGCTAAAAAAAATCAAATAGAGTTAAATATATGGAGAGAAATTCACTATGCATGAATTGGAAGACTTAATATTGTTATGATGTCAATTCCACCCAAACTGATTTATTGATTCAATGCAATCCCAATAAAAATCCCAACAGCTTTTTTTTTTGCAGAAATGGAAAAGCTTATTAGAAAATTTATTTGGAAGGGTAAGGGGTAATGAAATAGGGATGCATATGACAACATGGACAAAACTTGAGGACATTATATTGAGTGAAATAAGCCAGACCCAAAAGGACATATATTGTATAGTCTAGCAAATAATGAACTAAACATGATGAGTAAGCTCATGGAAGTAAACTCTAAATATAGTTTCATAGGCAATAGAAAGTGGCTTGAGAATTGTAGCAGATGATTAATGTATGTTGAATTTTTAATAAGGCTAATTGTAAAAGTGTGGAAATAAACAGAGTTGATGGCAATACATAATAGTAAGTATAACTTACACTGCTGATTTATAAATGCAATTGTGGCTGAAAGGGGTATGCTCTGGATGTAAATAACAATTGAAAGGAAGCTAATGAAAAATCTAGGAACTCAATAACATAATGATTTTGGTGGTTGATGAAGATTGTGATTAATAGTATAAGAATGTTATTCTTTTACAAAATGTTAAGAATTATATGATGATACATGGGAAAATTACAACTAATATAACATGGCTATACTTAATGGTAATATTGTAATATTTTTGCAGAAATGGCAAAGTAGATATTATATCAATTCTAAAGGAAAACAATAAGGAATTATAATGAGTTATGGTATTTTTCCATTTGAATTAATGAAAACTTTCTAAAATTGACTAAGATGCTGGTAGCACAACTCTATGATGAAAATAAGATCCACTGAGTATACACTTTGGATGGATTATACAAAACATGGGACTGCATAACACAATGAATTCTGTGGTGGAAGATGGACTGTGGTTAACATAACAAATTATGAGAATTATTTTCCATGATCTATAACAAGTATATAATACCCATTCAGGGTGTTAATAATCAGGTGTGTTGGGGGGAAAATACACCAAATAGAAGATATTGGCTACAGTTGGTAGTAATATTTTGATGATGCTCTTTCACAATAAGAAACAATAGTTTCACAACAATATAAAAGTGTTGGTGGTGAGGTAATGTATGGGAGCCCTGTATGATGATGTGTGTTTGTTTTGTACATTCACAACTTTAACTATACACTTATTGTTTATATATGTTTATTTATGAATGATAAAATTCAATAATTTTATCATTGTAAAACTTTAAAAAAGACAAATAACAATAAAATTGGACAAAAGGTGAATATACATTTCTCTAAATAAAGGACAATAAAAAAAGCAAGAAGAGAATCCCCCAAGGACACAAACAATGACTATAGATGTACAAGAATAATAATTATATTAGACTTTTCTTTAGAGACTATAGAATCAAAAAGGGAATGCACTGAAACATGTAAAATGTTGAAAAAATAAATCAGTGACCTAGAATTCTGTGTCTAGCAAAATTATCCTTCAAAAATGAAAGAGACATATAAGGGAATAAATCCCATGCTTAACATTTGAAAATAGTAAAATGTACACTGTACAAAGAAATAAAACAAAATAAACAAACAAATGGGAAATGATAGCCTACCCAAAATAAGAGAATAAAATCCAGAAAACATCAACAAAGAAAACAAGAATGTGGACATTAAAAATAAGTGCCTTTAAAAATCTTAAAAATGATCCAGGAGATGAAGAAAATACAAAGAAAGAACTAAAAGATATAAGGAAAACAATTAATAAGCAATATGAGAATTTTATTAAAGAGATAGAATTTTTAAAAAGGAACCAAACAGAAATACTGGTGTTGAAGACCACAATAACTGAAATGAAAAATTGACTGGAGGTTTTCAAAAGCAGATTGGAGCTGGCAGAAGACTATATGTTGTCTACAAGCAACCTCTTTTAAATAGAAAAACATATCTAGATTTCAACTGATGTGATAGAGAATGTTATTCCATGGTAATAATAATTAAAAGAAAGCTAGAGTGGAAAGCTAGGGTAGCTATTTTAATTTCAGACAAAAGAGACCTCAGAGCATGAAAATCATCAGGTATAAGGGGATGCATTACATAATTGCATAAATGTAGTACTGCTCCAAGAAGATATAATAATCTCAAATGTGTAGCAACCTAATAACCAAAATCAAAACATATGCAAAAACTTTTTGAACTTCAAGGAAAAATAGATAAATTCACTATATACTTAGAGACTTAACATCTTTTGTCAATAATTGACAGATGTAGCAGGCAGAAAATCAGTAAAGATATAGATGAAATGAATAGCACCATTATTCAACTGGATGTAGTTGACAATTATAGAATACTTCATCCAACAGCAGTAGAATAAAATCACACATGAAATATTCATCAATGTAAATCACATAATGTACTATAAAGCTCAACTTACAGGTTTTGAAAGAATATAAACTATGTAAACTATGCTTTCAGGCAAAGTGGGATTAAACTATAAATCAATTCTGGAAAGAAAGATGCAAACTATAAAATCAGTGGAGATTAAAAGAGCACACATCTAAATAACACATGGGTCAAATTAGACTCAAGACAAATTAAAAATACTTTGAACTTATTGAAAATGAAACTTCAATTTAACAGTTAGTGAGATAATGAAAGGACAGTGCTTAGATGGAAGCTTATATATTGGAAAAGAAGAAAAATATAAAATCAGTTATCTAAAATTTTACCTTGCAATAAATAAAACTAGAACAGCAATATAAACCTAAAAGAATTAAAGAAAATAATTAAAATTCCATCAAATGTCAATAAAATTTAAAACAGGATAGTAGTAGAGAAAAATCAATGAAACCAAGAGGTCATGTTTTGAATAGGCCAACAAAATTTACAAACATGTAAATGTTTCAGGCTAACCAAGAAAAAAGGAAAGCAAACACAAAATACTAATACCAGAA
>JAQZBX010040362.1:0-22696 GCA_029593785.1 Cabassous unicinctus | reverse complement strand
TCAGTCATTGCAGTATCAAACAGAAAAATCCAACACCCTAAAAATGACCTGCATTCCATGTATTCTACCCTCCCCCTCTCCTCAGAACCTCTAGTAACCACTATCTTCATATCAGTGTCACAAGCTCTTTCTTTCCCTTATGCTAGTAGCTACAATAACAATAAAACAACTTTGCTCTGTGGTTGGACTCCACCTTATATTTGTTCATTCCTCAATCTTGAAGAATTTGGGATGTTGTCTGCTCTGTTTCAGATGAAGAGGGGTTTAAATATTATAGGGTAGATAGAAGAAACTGTATTGCTGGTAGTTGGATATACTCTTTGTTTTTTAAGAAGACACTTGTCAATCATCAAAAAAAAATTTTAGTATATATTTTTAGTGAAGTATATCATTCATACATGAACATACATAAACAATAAGTGTTTAGTAAAAGTTGTGAACTTACAAAATAAACATGCATATCATCAAACAAGGGTCCCAAACATCATCCCACCACCAACACCTTGAAACATTGTGAAACATTTGTTACAAAGCATTTGTTGTCCTGGTCAAGTCCAAAGAACTGGAGAGTAGGTGCTGGCCACAAGTCTCCTGAGATTCAGGGTTCAACCCGTTATGAATGACTGAAAATTTAAGTCTGAGACATATATTTAATGGGTATAGTGATAATGGGTATAGTGATAATTTATTGGTTCAAAAAAGGGGGCATAAGAACCATATGTAGGAAAATTATAAACGATTCTAATTTTGTTATATTTGGGAGATAGATTATCATATATTCCAAAATAAGGCCTCCTAACAGGGTGCTTATTTCATGTGTTTGTGGGCTTTGCTTTTAGTGTTTGGTTGTCTCTAGTATCCTCAGGAGCACCCCTATTTGAGGTTTTGTTCACAGTGGCAGTTAGTGAGATCTGCCTGAGACATGTACAAGTGTAACCTCTGGAATGGCCTCCTGCCTCTCATTGAAATCTCTTAGCTGAAAAAATGCTTTTGTATTTAATGTTTCCCCCTTTTGGTCAAGGTCTTTTTCCAAATGCATTACTGGTTGTTGTTTGGTATCAATCCCTTGCTGCCAGGGATAAAGTTTTTTCTCCAAAAGCGTTGCTGATCAACATTTGGTATTAATCCCTCAACACCAAGGAGGCTCATCCCTAGGAGTTATGTCCCATGTATGAAGGAAGGTAGTGAGTTTATGTGGAGAGTTTGGCTTAGAGAAAGAGACAACAATTGAGGACTTGGCTCATTTGCTTTTATGAGCTAATTGGCTCATTTCCTTTTATGAGGCAAAGCTTATCTATTACAAGTTTATTTTCCTAGGTCTCCTGGTTATAAGTGCAAATGGGGATAATTTATGTTTTTCAAAAGAATATATCTTTGATTTAAACTTTGCAAAGTTCCTTGATTACAGTTTCAGTAAACTGGGAGTCCCTGTTCCTTGAAAGAATAGCAGGAATTCCCAGGTGGGGAAGTCTAGTAATTTTTAGCTACTGTGAAGGCAGTAGTCACATGGGAAAGAAAATCATCTATCCATCCTGGAAACAGATATACAACAACAAGGATATATTCATAGTAATTAAAATATGTAGCTGTATAAAGTCTATTTGAATGTGTTTAAATGGACCCTTTTAGTTGACACAAATGACCCTGTCCCACCTTTAACATTTTATCAAGGTTATTTTAAATGACAGGTAGAACATAATTTATATACTTGCCTTGCTTCTTGTTTAAAGTCCTTTTTTCTGAAGATGAAGCTCTGACCCGTAGCTGACCACATGCACTTTCAGAAAAGCATCAGAGTAAAACAATGTAGCTGACAACAAAATTTGTTTGTTTCTGTGATGTGACATATTTTTTAAGAATAACTAAAATTATGACCTATAACAAAATGCTGCTGACTAATGTCATGCAGATTAGTTCAGGACATAATATGGACAGTGATAACATTTTTAAATCTTTAGGAATTTTATACAATCTTAAATGTTTATATGAATAACTTTTCACCCATACAGATTAAACCAACAGAAGATTAGAAACTCCCTTTCAATTTTTATACTTCCCATGAAACATAGCAAACCAAATGAACTTTACTATTTCTAGCACTTTTCTTTTTATAAGGTGAAAATATAAATCCATTGAAACAGGTTGAAATTCAAAAGATGGCTTTAGGTTTGCTTTTGTGAAGGCAAAGTGCCAAAAGTTGTGAGGTTTGAACATTATGTTAAACAGGGAAATGGGTTACTTTGCAGCAATATTTGGTTCCCTATTCAACCAAAGTGGTAATAAAAGAGTAAATAAGAGTTAATATGATTGTGAGAAAATACTCATTCTTTTAAAAGTGAGAAGACTTGTTCTCTGAAAAAATAAAGGATGACAAGATTTATATAAACATGAAGGAGGATATTATTCTGATATGACATAAAATCTTTCTCATTTAGACAGACTACTGAGATAGTTTATAAAACTTTGTAACCTCTCACTAAAACCAAACTAATAAAATATTAAATACATTTAATATTTTAACAGAGAGAAAATGAAATTCTAATATTACATCAATACATTGTTTGATATGAAATTTTTAAAAATATTAATACTAAGCTTAGTAAATTTTAGTCAACATTGCCCATATTAAATACAATTCATTTACATAAACCTTCCATAACTTTGTGTATCAATTTTTGTCCTACATATTCCTGCTTCTCATTCTGGGAAAACCAATCATTTTACTTTAGGACAAAACTGTCTTCCTTTTCAAAGCATAGCATGCATACTTTGCATACCTGCATAATTCAGCTATCAGGGAGATATATATATATATTTTGGTCTCATGCTCCCATTTATTCCTCTTTCTTAGCACCTGGTCTTACACCTCCCAAATAGACTATTAATGCTTAAATTCCTGTTTCTGGCTCTGTTTTCTAGAAGACCCAGCCTGAGATGGGTATTTTGTGGTCTTCATTTTAGGCCTTGTATCTTCAGCTCAAATATTCTCCCCTTTTATATTTGTGTTTGCCTTTCATCAGTCATAGGAGTCATTTCAAGTTGTATTGTATTAGTATCACTAATTTACAGATGAAGACTTTTATTGTCATCTGGATTGTTACTTTATTTGTCCAAGGCCAGGAAATTCAGTGTTGTTCCAGGCAATTTAAATTCAGTCTTTCTTCCCTCTTTAAACTAAGGTTAATTTTTTTTCACACATTCAACAATTAAACCAGTTTACTGTTCTGATGGCAAACACAGGACCAGCATACCTGACAAATAACTTTACCCTCCTTGGGCATTATATTTGAAAGAACATCTTTAGGAAGGAGATATCTGATAAAATCTATGTACCTATTTTCTTCTACTTGTGTGCAATCAAGTATCTCAATAGACAATGTTTTTGGACATGTAACCCCACTATATGGTTATCTTTATAATCAAATTAAATGTATAAAACTCTATACATATTTTTATCTCCTTTATAAAATACAAACTGAAGAGAAATAATGAAGTTTGAATATGAATTTGATATCAATGTTGCCTAATTCCTTTGTTATATGAATGTTTACTCTTAAAGAGTTCTAAAGATTTAATGAATTTGCATTTCTCTCTCTTCTTTTGACTTGATACCACAGTTCCTTTCCTTCTTATCATTTCCTTTCTCAGCTGAATATAGATAAGTTCTTAGAACCTCAGAAATTGTGTTTAACTCCATGCATGTTTACATAGATATGTGCATGTCTGCACACATATGTATGACACAGAGAAATTAATGAAAAAAATATTTGTACTACACATTTTTGAAATGAAACTTTTAAGATGCTATCAAGACTGTATTGGCAGTTTTAATAGCATATATGATGGAAAATCGGTTTTGCAAATTTCACTA
This sequence comes from Cabassous unicinctus, assembly GCA_029593785.1. Taxonomy (NCBI): domain Eukaryota; kingdom Metazoa; phylum Chordata; class Mammalia; order Cingulata; family Chlamyphoridae; genus Cabassous; species Cabassous unicinctus. The sequence continues at coordinate 18,825 of JAQZBX010040362.1, read as the reverse complement.
TGCATAGAACTGAAGGACATTTTCACTTCCTGGAATTTTAACTGCCCTTCTGTTATGGATGCCTTTCCAGCAAGACTGCACATGCTTGTATATGTTCAGAAGGTTGTCTACAATTGACTACATTCCTATGGAAACAGAAGCACAGCCCTCTGTGGTTCTCTCTCCAGAGAGCAGTGGCCCTCTCCAATACAGCAATGAAAAGTTGCCTGGGAAAGAGCTCCAGAAACCTGTGGTGAGTAAACAAACTGAACACCATCCATCTGAATGTAGTTTGAGTCAAGGGATTGCAAGAGAGCATTTGAGCTAACAGGGTACCCATACATGGGTCGTCCAGGGCCTGTCATTGAACTGTGAAAGAAATTGAACTTTTTACCAAAGCTACCAAATCACCTGCAGCTAATTGTCATTATTCCCGTAAGGTAATGTTTTAAGTTATGATGTAATGAATAAAATGGAAATTTTGCTTTAAGGGTTGAAGAAATCCAGAGCTGGGTTCCTATTTCCAGTAAACAGAAGCAGCTTTTCCTGTGTAACCCAACATTTTTCTATATTCATAGGCATGGAAAATTGACTACTTTCTCATCTTTGAAAGCTAAATACTTTTATCCTCATTTTGATTAACAGGAAAGTGAAGGAGGAGGGAGGGCTTCTGCATGGGTCTCCTTGCAAAATATTGGTTATTTTTTTGGCCACAGAAATCTATGTGGCAAAGAATTCTGACCATGTAAAGTTATACCAGGAAAATGTGGGCACCCATGGTCTCTCTACAGTCGACATCCATTCCTTCAACAGCACAGTTCTTTTGCCCTTTCCTGCACAGTAGAGGAAATTTCACCTACTAAAGTTTATGTTAATTCTGGTGCAGCCCCACATCCAGTGATTTTATTTTACCACCAAAATACTTAGAGAAAAGGTAATGTGACCAGCAGTGTCAGTTTCCTTTTCTTATTATAACTCCAGAAAAAGCTTATCATCCATTCAGAACACATAATAGAGTCAATTTGGCAAATTTCAGAAATTCATTATTACCACCAATGTGAAACAAAATAAGCCACATATTCTTCTTAAACTGGACTCTGCAAAAATTGCCTAAAACCAAGCCTCAGATTCATACAAGAAAATTTTGTTTTTGTTTGCTAGTTAGGATTTGAGGGAAAATAAGAGATTTCCTGTGAAGAGGTTTTTTTAATGCCTTTTTATCTTTGTAAGAAGTTGTTTAGACTTGAATGACATGAGGTCAATATGTTCAGGTCATTTTGGAAACCCCACAATTGAACACTCAGAAGAACAAATTTTCATAACACATTTTTTTTAATTAAAAAAATTTTATGGAAGTATATCATTCATACATGAACATACATAACAAGAAGTGTATAGTAAAAGTTGTAAAATTGCAAAACAAACATGCATATCATCATAGAGAGCTCCCATACCACCAACACCTTGCACTGTAGTGAAGTATTTATTACAAACTATGAAAGAGCACCATCAAAATATTAATTTTCATAAAGAAAATGTCTTATATTTGGTATATTTTCCCCCAAACCACCAAATTATTAACACCCTGTATTAGTATTATATACTTGTTTAAGTTCATGAGAGAATGTTCTTATATTTGTTCTGTTAACCACAGTCCATCTTCCACCACAGGATTCCTGTGTTATACAGTCCCATGCTTTGTACAATCCATTCAAAGTGTACACTCAGTGGCTCTCATTTTCATCACAGAGTTGTGTTGTCAACCCCCTCAATCAATTTTGGAATGCATAACACATTAAAGATTAAGAAATCTTTTCAAGTTAATAGACCAAACTACACTTATAAATTCTACAAAATAGACTTTATGAAAGAACAATGGCTTGCATTAGGTGACTGAATTCATGGACTCATAATAAAATCATCATAAAGTATGTTCAGCATGGGGTGCCACGGGGGAAAATAGTTAACTAATTGAAAATTGTGAATTGGATTCTACAGAGCAATATTTATAATATTGATCAGTGACTGAAATAGGGAGAGCACAGCAGTTTTCCTTACTCTATTACCAGCTCAAACTAGAGCTGTACCATGCTTCTTAGAAAAAGAAATAACTTTATATGAATTATAGTTGTACCTAACCCTCTTATTTAAATATTTCTAACTATTAATATAATGACTGTGTCTGCAGTCTATGTACCCTCTCTCATTCTCTTGCTCAATTGATGCAGCTTTCAATTAATAGATTATTTATCTTATCTAACTAACATATATCAATCTGTTGATATAAAAAAAGAAAAAATTTTTTTCAATTTGTTTGTTTTCTACAGCATGCACATTGAGGGCTTATTTTTTAAAAGATACTTTATTACATAAAGGTTAGATTAAAATATAGGGGAATCCCATATGTTCCACTCCCTTCCCATCCCACATTTTCCCACATTAACAACATCCTTCATTAGTAGGGTATATTTGTTACAATTGGTGAACACATTTTAAAGCACTGCCATTAAGCATGGATTATAGTTTACATTGTAGTTTACATTCTCTTCCACATATTTTTGTAAGTTTAGACAAGATATATAATGGCCTGTATCTGTCATTGTAATGTCATTCAGGACAATTTCCAAGTCCCAAAAATGCCCCTAAATTTCACCTATTTTTTCCTCTCCCTTCCTTCATAACCTCCAGTAGCCACTGCCACCACATCAATGATAAAATTTCTTCCATTGTTAGAATCACAATAAGTCTACAGAGGATAACAGTAAGTCTAATCTAGTCCATCGTTCATTCCCCAATCCTGAAGATTCTGGGATGGTGATGCTCACTCCACCTCTACTTGAGAGGGGGCTTAGATTCCATGGGGCAGATGGATGGGACTATCTTGCTTGCAGTTGCAGACTCTCTGTTCTTTGTGGTGGTCACTGTCCATCATCATCTCCTTATTAGTTGTCCTGGGTGAGTCCAATGAACTGGAGAGTAGGTGGACAACTCAGTTGGACAACTGAGTCCAACTCTGTCACACAGGGTAACATAAGTTCCAAAGCAGGCTCACTGGCATGGCACCAAATTCCTTAGCTGTCTGCCCTGCCTATAGTGTTTGGAGGTCTCCAGCGCCCTCAGGAGCCCTGCTATTTGAGGGAATATATACTGTGGCAGTCAATTTGATCATGCTGAGGAGTGCATGAGCATAACCTCTAGAATAACCTCTCAACTCACTTTAAAGTCTCCTAGATACATACACTCATTTGTCTTTATCCTCCCCCCTTTCAATGTCTTTTTCCAGTTGTGTTGCTAGCTGTGGCTTGGTAGTAAACCTTCAGTGCCAGGGAGGCTCATCCCTGGGTGTCATGTCACACACTGGGGGGAAGGTAATGTATTTTTACGCTAAGTTTGGCTTAGAGAGAGTTGAAGCATGATTTAGATCATTTTCAGAATTTTTGGTATATGCCTCAAATATATTTTTTTACATGATTTTCTGTTCAAGTACCTTCTTTCAATGAATACATGTTTTATGGCCTCAAGTATTTGCCTCTCTTTCTACATAACATATCACAGTATCACATAGTTTTTGCACTAGTTTATCTCTGCTCTTTCTCTCTATATGATTCCAGTCTCCAAAAGTTCAATCTTGAACCAGTTTGTTATTTTTCCACTAGTTGTGTTTTCTGATTTCCTCCCTACAAGAATAAAATAAGAATGACCTAGAAAAATGACTCACAATGAAGATGCAAAGAAAGGGACAATTTTTAGCAGCCCAGCAGGTTTCATCCTCCTGGGTTTTTCTGATCAGCTCCAGCTGGAGATGCTTCTCCTTCAGGTCATCACTATCATTTGCATTCTGACTCTGATGGGGAACAGAGCTATCATGCTTGTCTCACACCTGAACACCAATCTCCACACGCCAATGATTTCTTCCTCTCCAATCTCTCCTTCCTGGACCTCTGCTTCTCCACCAGTATCATCTCATAGATACTTTGGAATCTCCAGGGCACTGAAAAGACCATTAGCTGTGCTGGTTGTGTGATCCAGCTCTATGTGGCTTTGGGGCTGGGCTTCACAGAAAGTGTCTTCCTGACTGTGATGGACCATGACCACTTCAACACCATCTCCCAGCCCCTCTGCTATGGTATAACCATGCACCCAAAGCTTCTTCAGCAATGGTCTTATCTGTGCTATTATGTTTGTACTTTAACTACCTGCTTGATATCTTTTCTTGTTTCCAGTCACCATTTAACTTGCAAAATTCAAATTGTGTCATAATAATAATATAAAAGATTGTTAACTGAGCTGCAGTATCTATTTCACCAGAGGTCTCAAAGATCCAGAAGGAATGGTACTTCAGAAGCACATCCAGATTCTAAGTGGAGATGATCAGACTCTTAAACACAACTTCAAAGGAAGTGATTGACAACTGCTATTGTGCTTATATAAGAAATAATTGATCCTATCAGAAATGTAGGATATGCTATAGTAATAAAAGATGGAAAAATCTCCATGGTTTAAAGCAGCATGTATTCATGCTCACTATATGCTTATTAAGTTCAGGTAGGGGCTCTGCCATGTCTCTTCTCTCAGGATCACATCCTGACAGACTTACCATCAACCTTAATGTTGCTAATGGTTGCAGCAGAGGGAAAGCAAGAACTTTGGAGATTTTTGCACTAGCAGTTGAATATTTGTCTTGGAATTAGCATAGGTCACTTTGGCTCACACTTCAATGGCCAAAACTTGTCATAAATTCCACCCATCTTTAAAAGGTGTAGGGTACAATGGGGGATATGATGACAAGCTCCATGGAGCACTGTGCTCTGTGAAGCACATAATGAATACTTACCATGATAGCTCTTAGCTGATTATCCATATTCAGAATGACAAAAAAAGAGAGATGAGATTTACAAATGAAAGGAGGATTACTTTGGTACAGATTTTGTGGGGTTTTCCTCCGCATCTCAAGTGGAGTAAAAGGGATATGGGATAACTTAGATGAGTTGGAAGGTGTTCCTGGAGCTTTGGGAACCAGAGGGAACAGATCTCATAAAACTTGCCTAAAATTACAAGAATGTGAGAGCTGAGTGAAGCTGTTAGCTGTACAGCAAGGTCAGACTTGCTATCAAAATTCTCCCTTCACCCTCTGCAGAGTTTTACAGTGACAGTTTCAGATATTGCACTTATCAATACACACATAGAGGATTATGCACAACATGGAGAAATGGACACATATCATTTCACCACTGCTGATTCTCAGAATACAAGGGCTCAAATTGGAGGAGCACAGAATCTTTAACTAAAAATGAAGTGTCAGCTGGAGTGAATATTTGCATTACTGGTATGAGAAGATTTTACTACTAGAAGTGGGCATTTTTACCAAGTGAAAATGACCACATGAGAAAAATTATAAAATTTTAAAGATGTAATACAGGGAAACATATGCCAGAAAAGAGCCACTCTGTGGTATGGGCAGGATGAATAAAAGAATAAAGTTATTGCTCTTTAATTCTAATAACACCACACGGGTAGTCTATTTGTTAACATGTGGATAGATGAACATGCACTGAGTTTCCTTGTGCGGGTCTCTCTACTGTGCTTTTTGCTTGTCTTGTCTCACTTGAGTCACTCCCCATCCTATGCAGATTGTACTCTTATTCAGCTCTAAGACTTGTAAACTTTTTATTCAATAGGTTAAATAGCGTGCCCTTGTATTTAGAACCTAGGTTTGTCTTACTGTAGAGTCCAGGGCCTTATAAAATTAAAGAGAATCTCCCAGACCTGAGCGGTAATTCAAAACTCATTAGCAAAATGTGAAAATGCCTTCCTAACTAGGTCTTCATTTACTCTTCCAAGCTTTGTGTTGTTATTCCCTATTATGACCTCTAACTCTAATTATAAAAGAGTACTTGAATTTTCTTCATGCAGGAGTTGATTATCACATGGAAAATGACTTTGCAATGCAGAGAAGTGTTAAAATTCATTTACCGGGACAACTTTTGGGAAACTTGACTTTTAAGCAGGTATTTATTTAGATATGATGTAAAGTCCATGAAGTGAAGAAAAAGAAAAAATCAGAAACTGCTGGGATTCTACTTATTACATAAAAATAGAATGGATAAGGGCATGTTGTGCAAGATGAGAGATCGATTGATGATGTTGATGGAGAAGCTGGAATTCCATGTTAAGTATTTTACAATGCATTCTGGAAGCATTGGGAACCATTTAATATTAAAATTGCATAGTCATATTTGAAAGTTAATTCTTGAGGAATATCAGTCATCACAGAAAACAAACAAGACTTGAAGGTAAGAGTTTGGAACTTTAACCACTAGGCGAGAGGTACCAACTCTTTAAATACCGCAGCAACTAACAGGCAAACATCATGATACCCTGAGCCAGCTGTGAAGGTCAAGGGTAAATAGAGAGCACATGACATAGTAGAAGCTATTCATGGTAGATCAATTAAATTTAGCTTTGCAAAACAAGGGTGCCCATGAAACCATATATGCCCAAAAGCCACAAATTTGCAAAGCATATCAAGAGTAAAATAGAGTATCTGAATTAGAGCAGTGATCTATGATAGAGATGGCAAGAGAATAATATAGATATGACATTTATATTCATATAAAAGTAAGGTAGACATAAATATATGCAGGGCACACATTTAGAACTTTATGAAGGAAAGTGGATAGCTGTGTATATTTGAAGGTTATTGGGAGAAATATAGATTTGGTTAAAAATATAAGAGGGAAATCATCCTATGAGTCAGGTCTGCTGAGGCTTGGAATCATTTAAACTAAGTAGAAGAAGACTAAATTTTGGGTGGTTGCTTTTCATAAATAACAGGATTTGTACTAAACTCTGCCTGGATTAGTAGACTGAATATTCACAATAGCAAGGTAAATCAGGAACTTTTGTTTTTGCTCCTGTGTAGGTAAGGAAAGTGTGACTTGACACAGCACACTCGAGTGTGTAAGTGTTGCCCCAGATAATATTCATTTCTTAACAGAAATGTGCTTTGAGTTCATGCACTCAGACTCAAAGAGCTTCCAACCAGGACCAGTTTTTTAGAGCAAAGATTCCAGGTCAAACTGATAGTTGTGAAAATCAATGTGAAGTTGAGAAGAGAGATTTTGGCTGGTGTCAGTGTTCCCAGGAAAGTGAAAAAGAGAAGAAACTAATACAGAACAACAAACATAAGATGGAAATGACAGAGGAAGAGTGAAGAATTTGGAAATTTCAAGACAAAATACTATCTTTGAGAAATTTTTTTTAAATTGGTAACATTTATTTGGAATTTACCAATGCAAGATGATATTTTTTTAATCACTATGCATGAATTTGCTAATTTAACTCTCACCACAAAAATGTCTTTCTCGAACTGAGGAAAATACAAGTTATGTGAAAAACAGAGGGTTCCTCACAAATATTGAATACAAGAGGAAATGTAAAACCCATGCAGTCTGACTGCAGAACCCAAGAATTATCTCCACAAAAAGTCCAAAAAAAGAAAACAGAGAGACAAATAGGATTGAAAAAAAGTTTTGTGAGCAGGCCTTTGGACCATCTGAACATAGATAATATAATTGTTTATTGAAATAAACATTTTTATAAATATAGATATATAATTTCCCATAGTAACATTTCAAGTAGATTTATATCACTGATTAATAACTACAAACCCTCCCCACACATATTTTCAATTTTTTTTTCTTGAAAGAACTGGGATAATGTGTGCAAAAATGTTTTAAGTAGCATTATATCAGGGATGTTTTATTAAGGAAATGCTGCAAATTTCCTTACAATAATATATTTTTTTTCTGTAAATTCTTTGAAATTTAAGCACTGTTTTTATTCTGGAATTAAATATATAGGCATAGGAGATGTGTGAAAAGATTTGTTATGCACAAACACACAAACTCACAAAGGAAGTTCCACGAGCTACACAAAAGTTGAATATTAATGTATTTTTTCCCCAATAGTTTAGCCTTATTTATGTACATACAGTCAGAGAGGTAAATGACACCTATGTAATATACTTGGGAGTAGATATTTAACATTATATCTCTTTAATACATTTCCAGAACAGAAAGGCACTGGTTCCTGACTTTTCCTTAGGAATTTTGCTCTTTCCTCAGCAACATCTTCAGGGCTCCTTTAACATCCATGTTACTCAGAGTGTATATGAGGGGATTGAGGGTGGGAGTCACAAGTGTGTAAAAGAGGGTGAAGAATTTGCCCTGGCTATGGCCATAGTATTGCTTGGGTTGGATATAGATGCCTGAGCTGGTTTCAAAGAAGAGGGACACGGCTACTAGATGGGAACCACAGGTACCCATGAACTTGTGCCAAACTTGGACTGACTTAATTCTAACAACTGCTTGAACAATGAGCCCATAGGAGACCAATATCAAGGCCATCAGAGAAGCAGAACTAGGGTGACTACGAAGAGCTGAACTGCATTTATGTGGATGTCAACACATGCCAGCTTGATCACAACAAGAAGTTGTGGAGATGGCGATGCCCACATTGGGGAAGCTGAAGGATGAAGGTACTCTGGATGAGACTGTTTCCCACTCCACTAAGCCATGCTATTCCTGCTAAGGCCCTGCAAAATGAAGGCTGCATGACAGCAGTGTAATTGAGAGGTCTGCACACAGCCACATAGCTTCAAATGCCATGACAGTAAGAACACAGTAAATGGAGCCCAGTGAGAGTGACACATAGAGCTGTAAGGCACAGCCAGTGGATGTGATGACCTTGGCTGGTCCCTTCAGGTTCCACAGTAGCTGGGGGGGCAATGCTGGTTGTTAAGCAAAGGTCAAGAAAGGAGAGACTTGTGAGGAAGAAATACATAGACATTGGAGTTTGGAGTCCAGACAGGAGAGGATGATGGCTGAGTTGCCAATGAGCATCAGAAGATAAGATATCAAGACTACCACAAAAGGGCCCACCCCTAGGTGTGGCTGGTCTGAGAATCCAAACAAAATAAAATCTCCCCCAGAGGTCAAATTGATTTTCTCCATTGGCTTACTGTGGTAAACAGAAACATGGGCATTGGGAATTCAATCTAGGAAAATATGTTTATTATGTTTTACTTATTTGAAGAATAATGAAATAATATTTGAAGTAAACTTCTAGGTGCAGGTTTCCTGTGGGTTTTCACAGAGATAGGAAAATAAGTAATTTTTACAAATGTGTTCTTAAATGAAGACATTGTTTTGTATCAACATTCTTTTCTCAATAAACATTTAACTAATCATCTTTCCTTCATAGGTCCATTCTCTATTCCCCATTTCCTGATAAATATTTTTGAAAGTAGTCTACTTAAAGTAGAAGAGAAAACCTCCCAGTTTTACTGTCTATGCAATACTCTTAGAGGGAGTGACAAGAGGATGTGAATTCTGAGACTATCAAATACTAAATAGATTATAAGTGACCTTTGTCCTTTATTACAGAAATTAGAGCACAGAAATATGGAGAAAAGTGAATACTGGATCAGAAAAATAATTGGGATGTATTTCACGTTCTCTGACTCATAGAAAAGGTAGGCTATGTTTCTGATTATGGATTGATTGTCATCCATCATGGGCAGATTTTAGTATAAGGAAAGTTAAATTGTCTTATAATATTCTTTAACAACTAGTTCATTATTATTTATATGTTAATTTATATTTCTTAAATTTGGTTGAACTAAGATATTTCTGCTATGTTTACATAAGAATAAGCAAACTAACTCAGACATGCACACATTTTCCAAAATAGATACCAAGAAAATATATTTGATAAAATAAGGAAAAAGTTCACCTGCAAACAATCAATAAAGACAAAATACTGCATTTGACAAAGTCATAAAAAGGCAAAATTTGTCTTGGTCATCTCATTTTACATTAGTCTGCACAATAAAGAAAACAGATTATATAGTCCACTGTACTTCTTTATTTACTCTTTTGTATATTATCACTTTGCACCAAATTTATCTGCTGCTATAATACTATCTGACTGAATCATTTGTTATTAGAAATAATGAATGAATGCTTAATTTGTTATTTTTATTCAAGCATGTTTATATTTCAAAAGTATAATTGTATCTTAAAAAGAGAGAATAAGATTTTAGAATTTTAAACTCTGGAGCTAAAGGTTCAGGTTCCTTTAGCTAATAAAAACGTCTCAGAAAACTTGATAAATGTGCTACATAGATTTCCACATGTTGCTTATTTCTAATGTTGCTTGATGAAAAATGCTAATTTATACCACATAGATGTGTTTTATTTTTATTATTTAAAAATCAAATTTCAATTAATTCAAATATTCTACTCCTGGGATCAAATGGGAGTACAAGAAGTTATTTCCATCACCTCCAGAAAACAGCACAATTTACATACTTTAAAATGTAAAATTCATCTTAAATGTGAAAATTTTCAGAATTTAATGTCTCCCTTTATGAATTCATATGTTACCCAACCTTCATTAAGCAGAAATCTACTAATTACTATTTTTCTACTTTAGTGTCGAATTTCAAAATCACTTAATCTAAAGTGATGTTAGATTTGGAAACACCTTGAGAAATAATCTTTTTTTAATGTTCACATTTGCAAAGGAAAATGGCATTAATGTAAGTGCAGAAAGTGTCCTACTTATGTCAGAACAGACATGAAATCAAAATATGTAAATAGTCCCACTGCAATATGCTAAATTATTTTTAAACCTTGGAATATGAGGAATAACCCAAGGGGGCCTACCACTACAAATGATTCCTTAATTTACATTTTATCAGTTTATTGTGAAAAGTGACTACTCTCTGGTATCCAATAGAACTGGCTTTTTTGTTGAAATTGAGATGTGGAGGTATATAGTTCATCATTCATTCCCCAATCCTGAGGATTCTGGTATGGTGATGCCCACTCCGTCTCTAACTGAGAGGGGGCTTAGATCCCATGTAGAAAATGGAATGGACAATCTTGCTTTCAGTTGCAGACTCCCTCTGTTCCTTGGGATGATGGTTGTCCATCATCATCTTCTTGTTACTTGTCCTGGGTGAGTCCAGCAAACTGTAGAGTCAGTATTGCAACTCTGTTGAGATTCAGGGCACAGCTGACACATGGACAGCCCAAGAATTTAAGTCTCTTGGACATACATCTATCAATGCTAGCACTAACTATAGGTTCAAATAGAAGAGGCAGAATAGTCATGTGGAGAGGCCATTGAAGAGGCCATTCTCTCCCAGTTTAAAGGGCTTGGGGGCCTTTTCTAATATCGGTTGAATATATATGCAAGGATCTATATCGGAACACTCATTTCAGTTTCATTAGTCAATATGTCTATCCTTGTGCCAATACCATTTACTTTTGACCACTGTAGATTTGTAGTATGATTTAAAGTGAGGTAGTGTGATTCCTCCAATTTCATTTTTCTGTTTCATATATCTTTGCCATTTCTGGGCCCCTTGCCCTTCCAAATAAATTTCATAGTTAGATTTTCAAATTTAGTGAGAAATGCTGTGGTAATTTTTATTAGGATTGCATTAAATTTGTAAATCAGTTTTTATGGGATAAACAATTTAATGATATTTAATCTTCCTACCCATGAGCAGGGAATATTCTTCCATTTATTTAAGTCTTCTTTGATTACTGTTAACAGGGTTGTGCAGTTTTCTGAATATAATCATTTACATCTTTAGTTAAATTTATTCCTAGGTGTTTGTTTCTTTTAGTTGCTATTGTAAATGGGATTTCTTTCTTGATTTCCTCCTGAGATTGCTCATTATTGTTGTTCAGAAATGTTACTGATTTTCACACTTTGACCTTAAAATCTGCAACTTTACTGAACTCATTTATAAGCTTTAGAAACTTTGTTATAGATTTCTCAGGGCTTTCTATATATAGGATCATGTCATCTGCAATTAGTGAAATTTTATTTCTTCCTCAAATTTGGATACCTTTTATATCTTTTCCTTGCATAAGTGCACAAGCAATTACTCCTAACACAATGTTACAAAAGAGTGGTGACACTGGGCATCCTTGTCTTGTTCCAGATCTTAGAGGGAAAACTTTTAGGATATCATCATTGAACATGATGTTTGCTTTGGGTTTTTGTATATATCATTTATCATGTTGGGGAAATTTCCTTCTTTTCCTATCTTTTGAAGTGTTTTCTTCAGGAAAGACTGCTGAATTTTGTTGTGTGCTTTTCTGCATTTATAGAGATGATCATGTGATTTTTTCTTTCAATCTGTTTATGTGATGTATTACATTGATTGAAATTCTTATGGGGAACCCTCCTTGGATATCAGGGATGAAACCCACTTGGTCATGGTATATAAGTCATTTTATGTGTTGTTGAATACATTTAGCAAGTATTTTGTTGAGGATTTTATCATCTAGGTTCGTTAGAAAGATTGGTCTTTAGTTTTCCTTTCTTGTGGTGTCTTTGTTTTTGGTATTAAGGTGATATAGGCATCATAGAATGGTTTAGGCAATGTTCCCTTCACTTTTATTTTTGGAAGAGTTTAAACAGGATTGGTATGAGTTCTTATGGAATGTTTGGTAGAATTCACCTGTGAAGCCATCTGGTCCTGGGCTCTTCTTAGTTGGGAGGTTTTTGATGACATATTCAATCTCGTTTCTTGTGATCAGTCTCTTGAGTTCATCAATTTTTCCTTTCATCAATGTATGCTGCTTCTGTGTTTCTAGGAATTTGTCCATTTCCTCTAAATTATCCATCTTGATGGCATCTAATTTTTCAAATTATCCTCTATGATATTCCTTATTTCAGTTGGTTCAGTGGTGATATCCCCTTCCTAATTTCTTATTTTATGTATTTGCATCTTCTCTCTTTTTTTGTTTTTTAGTCTTAGTAAGGGTTTGTCAATTTTACTAATCATACCAGATTTTGGTATTATATTTTCTACTGCTTTCTTATTTTCAATTTCATTTAGCACTGCTCTAATCCTTGTTATTTTCTTCTTTCTACTTCCTTTGAGGTTAGTTTGCTGTTCTCTTTCTACTTCCTCCAGTTCTGCAGTTAGGACTTAATTTTTAGCTCTTTCTTCTTTCTAGTGATTCTCAGTCATTTATGGCTATGAATTTCCCTCTCAGTACATCTTTTGCTGCATCCCAGAGATTTTGATACTTTCTGTTTTCATTTTCTTTTGTATCAAGGTAGATACTGATTTTTTTTGTGATTTCCTCTTTGACCTGCTGATTGTCTAAGAGAGTGTTTTTTAACTGCCATATTATTTTGCCTGATCTGCTTCTCTGCCCTTTACTGATTTATACCTTCATTCCATAGTGGCCAGAGATATTACTTTGTACAATTTTGATCTTTATGAATTCATTGAGAGTTGTTCTGTGGCCTAACATCTGGACTATCTTTGAGAATGATCGGAGTGCTCTCTAGAAGAATGTATATCCAACAGTATTTTAGTGTAAGGTTCTCTAAACGTCTATTAGGTCCAGATCCTCTAATGTATTATTCAAGGTTTTTTTTTTTCTTTATCAATTCTCTGTCGAGATGTTCTGTGTAATGGTGATACTGTTGTATTAAAATTCCCCTTTATAATTGTAGGGACATCTATTTCTTCACTTAATTTTTCCAATGTTTGCCTCATGTATTTTGAGGCTCCCTGGTTATGTGCATAAATGATTATGATAGTTCTATCTTCTTGATAAATTTCACTTTTTATTAATATACAGTGTTGTTCTTTGTCTCTTACAATAGATTTGCATTTAAGTCTATTTTCTCTGATATTAATATAGCTACTTCCACTCTTTTTTGCTTTTTGTTTGCATATAAAAATATTTTCCAACCATTTGCTTTTTTTTATTGTAATACTTTTTTTTTATTTTTTAGAAGATACTTAGATTACATAAATGTTACACAAAAATTGTAGGGATTCCCATGTGTCCCAACTCCCACTCTTCCCACAAACTCCCATATAAACATCCTTCATTAGAGTGACTCCGCACCTGCAATAGATATACACATCTTGGGGCTTTTCCACTAAGCAAGGACCATAGTTCACATTGTAGACCACACTCTCTCCCACACAGTTTTGCATGTTATATGATGATAGAAAATGGCCTATATCTGTCATTGCAATGTCATTCAGGAAAATTCCCAAGTCCCCAAAAAGCCCTGGTATTACAATGCTTTTCCCTCTCCCTGTTCCCAAAGCATCTGGTGGTCGCTGACTCCACATTAATGTCATAATTACTTCCATTGTGTGAATCACAGTATGTCTATAACAGAATAGCAGTAAGTCCATGCTAGTCCACAGCTCTTCCCCCAATCCTGAGGAGTCTGAGATGATGATGTCCACACCACCTCCAAGTGAGAAGGGGCTTATATCCTATGGATAAGATAGATGGGGTTATCCTGCCTGCAGCTGCAGACTCTCTCCATTCCCTGGGATGGCCATTGTCCATCACCATCTCTCCACCATGGGTCCAGAGTAAGTCCATTGAGCTGTAGAGTAGGAGTTGCGGCTCCACCAAGATTCCAGGCCCAGCTGGCACATGGACAGCTCAAAGACTCCGGTCTCTAGAAGTACACCTACAAACTCCAGTACCACATATAGGTTTGAATAGAAGGGTCAGATGGGCATGTGAAAGGAAGACATATTTGGGTCCAACTCTGTCGCTCTCAGGAGCAAAGATACCAAAGTAGGGCCCACTGATAAGGCATGAAACTCCTGGGCTATCTGCCCTGATATAGGACCTGGGTGTCTCCAGAGACCTCAGGAGACCCCTTTTTGAGGTGATATCCACATTGGAAGCCTATGAGGTCCTATTGAGATGTGCATAAGCGTTACCTCTGGAATGACTTCTCAACTCACTTTGAAGTCTTTTAGCCATATGAACTCATTTCTCTTTATCTTTTCCCCCTTTTATTCGAGGTCTTTTCCCAGTCATATTGTCCATTGGCACTTGTTAGTAATCCTTCGTTGCCCAGGAGGCTCATCCCTGGGAGTCATGTCCCATTCTGGGATAGAGGTAATGCATTCATATGCTGAGTTTGGCTTAGAGAGAGGCCACATTTGAGCAACAAGGAGGCTCTCAGGAGGCAACCCTTAGGCACCCCATAACAATAAGCTAAGCTTCCATTTCAAGAGCAAAGATTCATAAGGCTAGTCATCAATAACAAGAGCCCATTGGTAGATCATCCTCCTTTGCCAAACACTGCCCCTGCACTTGGGGGACTGTTGCTACTCCCTTGGAGAATATGGCAGAGCTCTCCAGGATGGGAATTCAGTATTCTCTCATTTATTGAGTGGTTCTCCACCCATTGTGACCATACCCCATGAGCATTTGAACAATTTTATATACCTTTTATTTACGTTCAGGTGAACTTCCTCCCATGCACCCCCCATTCCTGACACCCTCCACCAATGATCCTCTCCCACCCCAGGTGTAACCCTTCTGTGATCCAAAGCTTCTTTAAAGATGAAACCAATACAATAGCCAAATACAATTAAGAGGAAAATGAAATAACAAACATGTTTAAATGTAAGAGATAAAATACATGAAAACTTAAAAATAAATGAATAAATAAAATTAAAGAATTGGGTTATTCAAAAAATGACAACAATTCACTTTTAACCTTCTTGTATCCTTGGGTGTAAGGTGAGTTTCTTGTAGACAGCATATAGGTGAGTCTTATTTTCTTCTCCAATCTGCCAATCTGTGCCTCTGAGTTGGAGATTTTAAGCCATTAATATTCAGTGTTGTTACTGTATGAAATTACTTATATAAACCACATTTTCTTTAGATTTATAGATATCATATCATGTTTTTATTTCTCTTTTACCATTTTAGTTTTAATTATTCTTACACTCTCCTCCAACTCTCTCATCTGTTTTTTGTTTTGTTTTGTTTTTGTTCTTTTTTCCTTTCAACTGCAGCACTCCCTTTAGTTTTCTTAAGGGCAGGTTTCTTATTGACAAACTCTCTTAATTTCTCTTTATATGTGAATATTTTGAACTTTCCCTCATTTTTAAATACCAGCTTTGCTGTTTAGAGAATTCTTGGCTGAATATTTTTTTTCATTTAGCACCCTAGCTATGTCATTTCACTGCTTTCTTGCCTCCATGGTTTCAGATGAGAAATCAGCACTTAATCTTATTGAGTGTTCCTTGTATGTGATGGATCTCTTTTCACTTGTTGCTTTCAATATTCTCTCTTTCTCTTGAGCTTTGGTCAATTTGACAATTATATGTCTTTCGGTAGCCCTGTTAAGATTTATACTTTTTGCGGTGTGCTGTGATTCCTGGAAATGTAAGTCCATGTCCCTCAATAGAGATGGGACATTTTCAGCCATTATTTCCTACAACACCCCTTCTGCCCTCGTTCCCTTCTCTTCTCCCTGCAGGATGCCTATAATGTGTATGTTTGTATGTGTGTTTTTTTTCATTCAAGTCCTTAAGTCTCTGCTTGATTTTTTTCTATCATTTTATCTATTTGTTCTACTATCTTTCTGATTTCAGATTTACTATCTTCCACATCACTGACTCATTCCTCTGACTGTTCAAATCTGCTCTTATATGCTTCCAGTGTATTTTTTATTTCTTGCATTGTGCCATTCACCATCCTCATATCCGTTATATTTTTATGTATGTTTACAATTTCTTTGTATGGTCTTCCAGTCTCTTCTTGATATCCTTACTCTCTTACTTCACTTCATTAAGGTAATTCTTGATATTTGTTTGGACATCATTGGTTAGGTGTTCCATGTTCTGTATTTCTTCCTGTTTTTTATTTTTTTTAGTTTGTTCATTAAACTGGGCCAAATCTTCCTGTTTCTTAGTATGAGTTGTAATTTTTTGTAGGTTTCTAAGCATATGTTTATCTTGATGGGTTTATTCAGTTGGCTAGCTTCTCTTTCTACCCTAGTGCTTTATTTTTTTGTCATTTTTGTGTGTTGTAAGATTTCACTTTGACATTGGTTCCTCTTAATCTATTTCCATGCCGTTGTGTATGTTTCCTTGAAAAAAATTAAGAATTGTGGAAAAGAAAGAGATAAGAAAAGACAAAGAATAATAGTAATAATATTAAAAATGTAGAAGAGGAGTTGTAAAAACCCTACAAAAGTAAATAATTAACATGATTAAAAATCATAAGAAGTACAGAAGAATGAGATTTAAAAAGTGGAAAAGAAAAAAAATGAAAAGAGAAAAAATAGGAAAAATATATAGAATAAATTAAAAGGCCAGAATGATGAATAGATAGGAAAAGAAAAAAGACAGTTAAAAAAGACAAAGTAAAAACATAAGGAAAGAAAATTGAGGGGAAAAGAATGAGAGAGAGAAATAAAAATTTAAAAATTGAGGACCAAACAATAAGAGGTGGAATGAATGAAAAACAACAGAATACAGAAGATAGAAAAATGAAGGAAAAAAAAGAAATGACACAGGTAGAAAAATATCTGTAAAAAAAAATAATGGATGGAAAACACAGAAAATGGAAACACAACAAACAAGGTACAAAACAGCAGCAACAACATTAACAACCAAAAACAACCTGGTGAAACAGCCTTCCTTTTAGACCACTGAAGAGCATCACAGGCTGCTGGCATTTATCAGTCAGTCACCATGCAGCTTGCCCTATGCAGGTGATGTACAGGTTTTAGCAATTAAAATTTAAAAACTTAAAAGGAAAAAGGAACCTTTAAAAAAAAATAACAGACCCTAGAAATCCTAAAACAAAAAGAATGTCTATATGTTTCCTGTCATAAACTATCAGCTGGATGCCTGATAACCAGGTGGATCACTCTCTTGCAAGACCTGGGAATCAAACAAGGGGGTTCATATATGCAAGGCAGGAATTCTTCCACTGAGCTAAATTGTCTCCTTAGGTTAATTGGTCTTCAGAGATTTATCTGTCCCCTTTCCCCAAGGCGTTTTTAGACTTCTATAGCTTGCTAGAGTCCTGCTAATTAAGCACCTGTCCCCATCCCCTCTATAATCTAATTAATTTCTCCCCAGGCAGGCCACTGGGCATGACAGCTTGCCTGACTGAATCCCCACTACCTTCTCCCTATTGTGTTAGCATCACTTCTGAGAATCAAAGGAGGCTCAGCTATCTGAACTCACCACAAAGAAACCATTCTACACCCTCTGCCATACCCCACTTCCTTCAACAGAACACCCCTCCCACTCCCTTGGAAGCAGCGAGCTAGGGGCACCAAGGTGGGGTATATATGCCATTTCCAGCCACAAGGGGGAACAATTCATGGTTTTCTTCTTTATCATTCCAGTACCTTCCTATATAACTCTGCGCACCTTCCAGTTCTACATATATCCAAAGCACTTCCTTAAGATAGGTACATACATTCTCTCTGCTATTCTTCTGAGATGGTCAGTTACTACCTACCTACTTCATCACCATTTTTCTGGATGTCCTATTCTGTGATTATATTTGATCTATAATTTGTTAGGTAAAATATTAAATGTCACCCTACTTTTAATTGGTTTTATAAAACTTTTCTAATTCCAAATTTATGCAAGTATGCATCCATATTCTCTCCCCACCCACTATTACAATATATATTTTGCACTGAATTTTTACAAAAATCTTCTCAGGCATATTTTAGTTAAATTGATGAATCAGAGATCTAATATTACCACTATTGTTAGTGAGTTAGTATTTACCTTATTAAATAATTTATCATTTCCTCAGATTTCCAGTGTCAGATTTATGACATTTTGTCATTCCAGTCATGTATATTTGTATTTCAAAGTTTATTTTATTTTCAGTGATGTATCTCCCAGAGCTATATATCTTAAAGAAACCCAGCAATTGCATTAATTCATGCAAATTATATTCTGCTTTTATTACTGTTACTTTTTCAATGTTTAATTTC